>JAFVLL020041326.1:0-26926 GCA_021397915.2 Tor tambroides | reverse complement strand
GGCTCCAGGGCCTCTGTGGTGCTCCTGATGCCCCTCTCCCACTAACGAAGATCCCGGGTGGGCGAGGGACAGGCAGGGATCTCCCTCACAGCGTACTGCACAAGGTAAAAACACAGATTTGTACAATCTTCACATTTTGACATTAAACTTAATTCACCCAAAAATGAAAATTTACTGAAAGTGTACTCACCCTAAGGCTGTCCAAGATGTAGTTGAGTTTGTTTCTTCATCAGATTTGGAGCATTACATCACTTGCTCACCAATGGATCCTCTGCAGTGAATGGGTGCCGTCAGAATGAGAGTCCAAACAGCTGATAAAAACATCACAATAATCCACAAGATATCCACACTCCTGTCCATAATTTAATGACTTGTTAAGTGAAAGGCTGTGTGTATGTAATAAACAAATCCATCATTAAGATGTTTTAATTTTAAACCATAGTTTCTGGCCAAAATATTAGCATGTAATTCATAATAATTCTTCCTTTAATGACATATTCATTTAGAACTGTTTTGGGTTGCTTGTAAATGGTGCTTGATCTGTGCATATTTCTCTGCTAATTCAGACAAGCTGAGTTTTTCATTGGAGGAAGCAGTATTATGAATAGAGGACTCAAAGTTAAAACATCTTGATGATTGTCTCTCATTTTGACGGCACCCATTCACTGCAGAGGATCCATTGGTGAAGTAAGCATGTAATGTTAAGTAATACAATTAAGATGTAGACCTAGTAATGAAATACACAGTTTTTAACACAATATTTACTCAATTTTTGACAACAATATCTCAACATTTTGAAATATCAGTAGATATATTAGTTAATCAATACTTTACACAAAATGGGATGCAGCCCATCTCAGTTTACTACTTTACTACCACAGCATGATCCTAAATTAAAAACCCTAAACAGTAAATGAATACTTTAGTCAATAAGACACTGGGGCGACAAACCATGGCATTTCCAAAAAACAAACACAGACAACCAGCCTAAGGGAGGAGACGGGGTGTGAAGAGATCTCTAGAGCTTGTTATTTGTCACGTTATTTGTCATGAGTTTCCATCTGGCCTACATACACACGGTGTTGGCGCTTGGTACTCGAGCTCTGCATACAGCTGACCATGTGTGCGAGACTATAGATGTCAGCACTGTCTGTGTGCAGACATGTGACCCTCTCAAAAAGGTTAAGAGGTTTTGGATCACTCACACCTGTGTCTATTGTGCAAGTGACTGTCGGCTGCTCTTCAGCTCATTTTTCATATCAATTGATTTTGTTTAGATATGCCACTCTGGTAATATTTAGACAAAATCAATTGAAAAGGTATAGGATAACACTGGGTTCATTACCAAAAATACTCCCACATTGCTGAGGGTATTTCCAACTCACAATGCGATACATGTTGCAATACAGATGTCACAATTCAATACAATGTATTTATCACATCTGAGAACTGGATTCAAGGCCACTTTCGAAAGTCTACATGAAAATTCTGTCATTAATTACTCTTCCTCATGTCATTCCAAACCTGTAAGACCTTCGTTCATCTTCAGAACACAAATTAAGATATTTTTGAAGAAATCCGAGAGCCTTCTGACCCTGCATAGACAGCATTTGTTGAATAAAGTCATTATTTTTGTTTTCTTTGCACACAAAAAGTATTCTTGTAGCTTCATAAAATTAAGGTTGAACCACTGACGTCACATGGACTATTTTAACGATTTCCTTACTACCTTTTTGGGCATTGAGCGTGGTAGTTCTGTTGCTGTCTATGCAGCGTCAAAAGCTCTTATGGGTTGGAACGACGTAAGGGAGAGTAATTAATGACAGAATTTTCATTTTTGGGTGAACTATCCTTTTAACTGTTGGAAATTATGTTCTAAATTATAGGATCAAGTATGGATGCAATATTGTGAGAAAAAGACAGTATGCTAATTTATTGTGCCATTAGGTTCTATTTTTGGAATTTCTGGAGAAACATTAAAGACACAGTTGATATTTAAACCAAACGTAACTGAGATCTCCATTCAGTCTAAAGAGCTAAAGAACAACCTTTGTGCTATAACATTTATTCTTGGGCTCCTATAAATAACATTCTGACAACAAGCTTGTGCGTAAACACTATGTGCCTATGTCTCCTCCAGGACGAGAAGTTGACGGTCACCCAAGCAGGGCCGGTAAGCGGCACGCCCCCTGTCCTGCAATTCCAGTACCAGTTGAGCGAGCGACTGTTCTCCTCCTGGGACACGGTTCTGTCGGACGATGCACTCTACCTGGAAATCCCTGCTGGAGCTCTTCACAATGGCAGCAGAGAAGGGTACGTCGGGTTAATAATCTATCATTGTGCAGCTCTATATTAAAGATGACAGCAGAACCGTATCCGTCTGTCTCTACATGGTTCGGCTTCAACAGACAGTTTTAGGTCACAGTAGAATGAACGGCTGGTTTAATTTGAGTTAAAAGCAGCTCAGGTTGGTTTTCCATATTACGTTTCATCACTGGTTTGAGGCTGTGAAATATGCAGTCTCTCCTGATGAAAGTTCTTCCAGTCATTTCTCATTTAAATCCATCACGGCCAGTCATGTGCTGTCTGTGAGGTCACTGCAGGCATTAGAACAGAGTGTTTTACCTTCACCAAGCAGGTGGTGGACTGTCAGAAAGCATTAAATATGTGTGTGTGTTGTTCTGTGGCTAGTACATCTGCATTATTACATAAGATAGACATTATGTAAAAGCAGCAGTGCGTCACCATCTCTGTCTCTCCCATTACGCTGCAGTTTCACCAGGCTTCTGGAGTTTGCAGAGGAGCAGTTGAAAGTCAGCTACGTGTTCCTGTGGCTTCAGAAAAACAGAGACGATCGATGTAAGATACATTTAAACACGTGTTAAAGAAGTATTTTACCAAAAAATGCAAATTCTGTCATCACTGACTCACCCTCATGTCCCTCCAAACCCGTAAGACCTTTGTTCATCTTCGGAACACAAATTAAGATATTTTTGATGAAATCCGAGAGTTCTCTGACCCTCCCATAGACAGCAATGCAACTGAAATGTTCCCAGGCCCAGAAAAGTAGGAAGGACATCTTTAAAATAGTCCATGTGACATCAGTGGTTCAACCGTAATTTTACGAAGCTTTGAGAATACTTTTTGTGCGCAAAGAAAACAAAAATAATGACTTTTTTCAACAATTCGTCTCCAAATCATGTATTCCGCCGTTATCGAGAGTGTCATGATGCACACGCATTGCTTTTACTCTGCATGTAAACAAGGCTCAGCACATGCGTGTTCTACGTCAGCAGCATCACGCACATGTGTTGTTTACGTGCAGAGGTAGACTCGATAATGGCGGAAAACGTGATTTGGAGAAGAAGAATTGTTGATGTCATTATTTTTGTTTTCTTTGCACACAAAAAGTATTCTCGCAGCTTCGTAAACTTACGGTTGTACCACATAGACTGTTTTACCGATGTCCTTACTACATTTATGGGTCTGGGAACATTTCAGTTACGTTGCTGTCTATGCAGGGTCAGAAAGCTCTTGGATTTCATCAAAAATATCTTAATTTGTGTTCCGAAGATGAACGAAGATCTTACGGGTTTGGAACGACATGAGGATGAGTAATTAATAACAGAATTTTCATTTTTGGGTGAACTATCCCTTTAAGGCCCGTTCACACCAAGAACGATAACTATGAAGATAACTATGAACTATAATAGCATCTGCACCAACACTCAATAATGTTATGTTTATTACAAATGTGCACTGCAGTTTTGTCATCTGCTGCTGAGAGCTTTAATGGATTAATGGATGGATTCTGATTGGTTGTGAATGTTTTTAATTGCTCCTCAGCTGGAAGTAATCATTCTGAAAGTGATTCAAATGATATTGTTTCTCTGTATCGTTATCGATATATTTGTGGTGTGGACTTACTATGTTCATACAACTAGAACAATTGCTAAAACTTTATAGTTATCGTTAAAGTTATGGTCTTGGTGTGAACAGGAATTTACTTTTTTCTGCGCAACACAACCAGAGATATTTTGCTGTTTTTTTCCCTCCATAATGGGAAATGAGGATTCCAAAGATATGGCTCATCCATTCGACTTGTGCACTTTTATAATGCTTTTTGCAATTTTTGGAGCTTGATAGCCTTATTATGATTGTGGACAATCTGCAAAACAAGAGATTGTTTCAAAGCATCAAAGATGCAAACTTGTTCAAATATGAGTTTAATTTAAATCCTGCAGTAATGCAGCTCTATAAAAAACAACAGTGACATTATTTAGCTCAAGTCAGTTTAGTATTCATCAGGTCAGTTCAGTAACTGTGTAAAGTTCATCATTTATAAAACAAGTTCAGTTCAGACAGTGGCAAGGAACCCAAACTCCATCATTGAGAGGATTGCAGTTCCTTCTAAAAACAAATTTTCAACATGAGACTGAGTAAATGATAATAGAACTTTCATTTGGGTTAACTAATCATTTAAATTGAATAATGAGTCTGATACCATAATTCACTAAACGAGGAACTGTGTTTGTCTCCTCTTGTGCAGTGTCCATCATGAAGACCTTCCACTACATGGGTTTTGAAATGGTAAAACCGGGTCACCCGCTGGTGCCGGCCCGGCCTGATCTTCTCTTTATGGTCTATACCATGGACAGCAGCAGTTCTGATGAAGAGTGACCATCACACTCTCACTCACTCTTAAAATGCCCCCACCACTCTTCCTCCCCCTCTATACCTCTGCATCAGTGACTTTAAACACAGGGGGAGAGGCGAAGCTGGGCCAACTAACACTCTGATTGGTTCAGCTTCCGTTATTATCCCACCGATCAGTTCTGATTGGTCGTTCCATCAGCAGGAGGTGGGTTGGTGCTAAAGCAGAAATCCAGCATATCCTATCTGTTAATTCCCACCATATATCAGACTGTCTATACTGACGTGTACACTATGTATAGAACATTCAGAACAGGATACAGATCGCAGACATGGTAGTGATACTTTTTACAGAAGGGAATGCATTTGTAACTGGTTGTAGACTGTTTCCAGTGGCTGATAATGGTGAAAAAGGATTTTTTTTTTTTTTGTTTATTCCAGATTGACAGTTCTCTCTGTTCTGGTTTTACTCTTCTTTAGGAGTTTCAGCTGAAACTTTCACTAGTTAATCATTCAATGTTCTCAGAGGAAACAAGGTGAATAGCTCTTAGTAACTAAGACTCGACTCCCTTCAACAGCATAGTTTGCCCTTCAAACACTCATTAGGATTTGTGCTGTGTTCCATTCAACTCAGAATGTTCAAATTTCTAACTTCCTATATAGAAAAATGCAATAGAATGCACTTGATGTTGGATTTTAGACTTGGAAAATTGTATGAAAACTGCAATTTCAGACGCAGGAACTGGGGAGACGTGCACAGTTAATGCTAAACATTTACTTTTAAGCTAACAAAACAGTCAAAATTTCATCATTATATTACAATTAAGCCCATTTATCAAACGTTGTGGTAACAGATGTGTAAAAGACAGTAAATGATACTCACTGTTGATCACACATCTGCATATTACCATTTTATATATATCATCCAAACGTCATGCAGCAAATGGCTTAAGTCAAAGATACTAAGTACGAAAGAATATGTTTCAATATTGGATGGAACGCAGCATTTTAGCGTAAGTTCATCAAAACAGTGCATCATTCCAGACCCCAACAAGGCCCTTGAGTGTAAGTTTAGGTTGAGTTTAGCTGAATTTTTTCGGAGTCTGGTTGAGGTTTGCTTTTCACAAATTCTTTGAGGAGAAGTTCAATCAGGCCTGTTGCTTTTACTCTTTAAAACAAAGCCAGACCTGAAAACTTCTAGATGCATGAGCATGTTTGTGATGAAATCATTCTAGTTTTAAAAATCCTGAAGGTCCTCATTTTTATTTAGGGAGATACAGAGGTCTTCTATGTTGAGTCTTACCATAGTCTATCACACCTTTTGTCTTCACCATCCCAAACCAACAGGAAACATGAGAGCAAACCAACCCCACCCTCTGGCCCTCAGGGGCTTTAACACAAGCACTTTAGGAAAACACAAGCAATTCAGCCTATGGTGCATTGCACATCCGTTACAGACAGATGTGCATTGAGCCGTCAAGATGTCTTGCAGTGTTTAGTGAACTTGACATACTTGCCAAAGATAATGGTCTCCTTTCAAAGAGAACGCCTCAAGTTTCATTCAGATAAGACTGGTGAACCTACCGTAGCAGCACCTTCAGATAGCAGGCTCGGTCCCGGCGCAGTCAGGTATAACATGCAAATACATTCCCTGAAACGGAAGCCTCTGTTTCTTTGATTCTTGGTCATCTTTGTGGAAATTAGGTGCAATGAATCCAGTTCTGTATATTTGTCAGCAGGGTGGCCTTTATGTTTTGCATGTGTAAATACTAGATCTTACCTTTCCTCATGGGCTGTGACAATAAGCTTTTAGAGAATGTTTTTGTTCATCCACTTAAATTTTATTTTTATCTATATGATTTATTTTGTCTATACTGATTGATTTTTTGTAGTGTAGAATTTAGAGTAAATCCGATATCATTTAATGACAATCTACACTTGTATACCTTGAACTTTTTCCTTATGTCCAAATAAAACACATGACAAAAACAAAACTTCATGACTTAACTGTATTTCTTTCAAAAATAAAATCAATTTGATTATTCTAGATGAATTCTTTGTCAGAAATGAGCTGGAAAAAGAAATAAAATTAAGTAATGGAAGTTGAATAATGTGCAAACACAATTGCAAAGGGGGAAAAAGTGACTTTTTACAATTGAACTTGTTGCAACTGCAACTAGAATAAAGTAAAACTTAATAAATGAGTACCCTCTTTTGGGTCTTCTATGGAAAAATGGTCCTGTAAGTCATTACTTATTAAAATAATAGAATTCATACCTCTCAAATGTCATTTACATTAAAACAGAAAATGGTCGTTTAAAGCCAATCAATCATTTTGTGTACTGTTTATAAGAAATACAGTTAAAATTCACTAGAAAATATATGGCATGTATAAGCTGACAGGCTTCTACAGCCAATCTACATTTTCACCAATCTCTGTGGCAACACAATAAAATACATAGACCATAAATAACATACCTATGCATGGCAAAATTAATCACGTTCACTGTAAAACGTCCATGTTAATGAACTGTATTCTACAAGAAACAATTGTAATCCATTGCTTAACAACTGCAGTTTTTTCCTGTGTTGGCATATTTACAATTTAAATTTTTACCAGAAGATGAAGACCGTAAATATCAAATCTAAGCTTTAAATTTGGTTAGCGTTTCCTATAGCTTTGTTGATCTCAACCTTAACACAAATAGACTGAACCTAAAACTCTAAATATGCTTGCTTGCTTATTTCTAAAGCTCACTTGAATTTGTTCTTTAGACATGACTTAATGGCGTCTTGAAAAAAAAGAAAATCTGAAACCAGTTTATTTTGGAGGTACCTTCATTCAGAAACTCCGACTGACTCCTGCTCACAGACTGAACTGGAGAGCGTCTGTCGCTGTAAACAGACCTGCAGGCCATGTATGCACTTAACGATCCGTGCTGGGTTACATCACAGTAATCCCGTCCATTAAAATGACCTACATTCTCTCAGTCTGTAACACGTTAAGATTTTTGTGCTGCCGGGTTAACGTGCGAGCTCGTCCTTGTGTTCAGGTCTGACCTCTTGAGAGCGTAATCCGTTCCCGCGCTTATGCAACACGTGCCGAATTCTCCCGCGCTTCTTAGAAAGCCCGCGAAATACGTTAAGAATTAGTCAGAGATCTGATTAATTCCTCACAAATAACCCACCTTTTGATGTAAGAGTCTTAACTCTTATACCACACACAGAATGTTTTTCTTGGAAGTATTTGAGCATCTTGCACCAATTTACAGCCAAGTCATTTCTATAAGGCTTTAAACAAAGTAATATAGTAACCACAGTTTCACTAAATGTGTTAAATAAAAATGTAGTAAAATTCACTAGTGTGGTTACCATAGTAGTTTTATTTTTATTTTTTGTAAAGGTTATCTGGGCACAGAAATGCCAGTCTTAGCCCACACCAATCTGAAAACTCTTAGTTACACAACACTCACATTAGAGGCAGAAATTTCCAGATGAACGCTTTTACATTTTATCTATTATTGAACATATAACCTCCAGCTGTAGACACTGAGGAACCTTCTAGCATTTTCCTCACTCAGAATGTGCATTCAATTTTAAGAAACAAAACTACCAGACAAGCTTTTCTTTTCGGTTTGTGTTTAATAAAGAAAATGACAGATCGACAGACAGAGCAATATGAATTTCTCTGGGAATACCAGCAGGCGTATGCATTTTAATAGAAAACAAGTGCAGGTGTTTTATTTGTCTTTCTCCTTCTGTTCTTTCTCTTTCTTGTCTTTCTCTGCTTTGGCCTCTTCTGCTTCATGTTTCTTGATGAGTTCTTCCACTTCCTTCTGCTTGAGGACTTTGATTCTGGTCTTGCCATTGTCTCGTGTCAGTGTGGCGATCTCCACTACGAAGATGGATAGAAAAAAGGTAACAATTAGATGTTTGTTCATAAAATTGAAAATTTTAAACACTGTTCATATTGAATCTACTGAAACAATATCATCTTCAACATCTGTGAACATGTATGCAACATCTTTCTGTATTTAGGAGCCTCGAGTTAAAGTAAAATAAAATAAAGTTGTAAGATAAAATAATTAGTAAGATAAAAAAAGGTAAAATAAAATATATATAGAATAATATAAATTTAATAATGCACCAAAAATTCTTCATTTTTAATAGATAGTTGTGATTCCATGTCACAAGTGTGATGTTACAATTGCCAAAAAAATACAGCATAAAATTTACACAATGACTACTGGTTAAAAGGGTTTAATGCATGACCATTTTGACTGCAGTGTGTTTGTTACCGCAATTCAGCACGTGATCAGCTGCATTAAGCTGAGAGCTCAGATGGATTGTGGGTCTGTATATAGTGTCATGATCATTCATAATGCAGAAGCCTGCTCTCCGCCAGACTGCCTCAATCTACCAGCCTCGTCTGCACGCTAAAACATTTATTCCATCTCCGTCTTGCCAAACACACACCTTTCTCTGCTGAGAGCTTGCTGACGTCCATGGTCTTGTTCAGCACTTTGACGGCGAGAGCGAGGGCAGACGACAGAGTCATCTCTCCATCTTTATAGTCCTGCTTCAGCATTGACACAGCAGCCTAAAACACACAGACACACACTTTAAGTCTCTGAACTGAGTTGTTTTGTTATCTTTTTGTCAGAGAATAGAACAAAAGTCTTGAGTTAAGGAGAGGTGCCATCTACTGGCCAAATTATGACATTACAGCGCACTAATAGATGGATATTGTGATGTCTGACTTTTTTTTCAGTTTCTTTTTTAAGAAGCAAGAACAAATCACTCAACTTTAAGAGGAAACATTGATTCCAACATGAAACCCCACAATTTTACAAAGAAAGTAATATTTGACTCAATTTACATGATTAGTCAGTAGTAGGGATGGGCGATATATGTCGCGCGATATGCATGCGCATCTGTCAGTAAAGCCGGTTCCTTGATTAGCGCTAAATCTCCATCACCTGTTTTCAAATGGAGCGGCAGTTAATACACAGAGCCGTAGATCACTGAGAAGCTACGCAATATCGCGTTCACTATCGCAGATGAGTCGCCTCTTCGATAATGAACGCTGAGTATTGCGTAGCTTCTCAGTGCGATCTGCCTCTGTGTATTAACTGCAGCTCCATTTGAAAACAGGTGATGGAGATTTAGCGCTAATCAAGGAACCGGCTTTACTGAAGAGATGCGCATGCATATCGCGCGAGATATATCGCCCATCCCTAGTAGGGGTGCAACAGATCTTAGATGATCCGTGATCCGTACGGACCAGTCCCCACGGTTCGGCACGCATGCGATTCGCGGATTAACTGTTAAGTTCAACCATCATAGAGAGAAAGTTATCATTTGCACGTATTTTGTCTTGCCAATTTACACATTCAAGCAATTTCAGACCATTCAGATGAAGTCGTCGAATCCGGACTCGCACCGTTTTCCGCGCTCAGCCGCTGAGCACACACCCGAAGCGCGCGCGCGAGAGAGAGATATAAGCTGTGTCCGAAACCGCTCCCTATCCACTATATAGTGCACTATATCGGGTGTCAGCCATTTTGTAGTGCTGTCCGAATTCTGAGTGAACGACTTCATTCCCTACATTCGTTCACTACTTTTTACCCACAATGCATTCTGATTTCGAGTGTACAACCGATGTACACTCGCTGAAGCACTATTTCCCACAATCCAATGCGGAGAACCGACGAGCTGGAAGAGAGAGCGGGAGCGAGCGAGTTTGAATGAGAAATGCCGTTTAATTTACAAAAAATGATGCTAATTTGGTGGATATTTAAAAATGTTCGTTGGTAGAGTATTCATTCTGATGTCAAATTAACGGTCGCCTGAGGGCGCTCTACGGCCATCTTATCTGAGTGCAAAAACGCTGCTGGAGAGAGTTTCAAGATACTACAAACAATAAATACATAAAACTATGAACATAAAACTATGTGAGTTTATTTTTGTTGACAGTATTTTAATAGTATATAATGATTATGAACATACAAGACAAATTAATAATATACCATCAACGAAACCAAGCTGATTACAATATAAAGTCATTTTAAGTGTTACTGCTATTTATATTATTTTATAAAATATGAAAGTACATATGTGAGGAAGATGTTTTTGCAACAGTCTCGCGCGCAGTGTACACGTCACCGTCCGAATACGTTCACTTCATTTCGTTCACTCCTTCTGATATAGTTCACTCAACTGCCATACACTATATAGGGATTAGTGAATGAGTGAGCGATTTCGGACACAGCTATAGAGAGAGCTGCGCGATTCAGACACCATGTTGGATACATACACACAAAGTTATGTGAAAATACCTGTTTTGGCAAGTATTCTGGTAAACACAGTAGGTTACGTCCACGTATACAGCTGACTAAAACAGAAACGTTATGTGTGTCAGTATTAGGTCCGTGCATTTAGTCTTAAAGAGACAGCAGCCTAGAAATATACCTACTTCTGTCTGGTCTGCTAATCAAACAACACCACAGCTTTAACAAAGTTTAATCTGTATTTAACTTATGCAGTAAGCATTATTGTGTTGTTTTACACTTAATTATTACATTTCTGCACCTGAATACTACTGTTACTGTCTTTATATAGCCTATAATTTTATGTTGTAGGCTGTTCATCTATGCTTGTAATTTGTGCAGTTGTTTTTGTTGTATTACTGACTTTAGTAGTTAAGCTAGTAGTTTCTGCTGGGTTATATGTAAAATAAGCTTTTAGTAATAAATGAAAAGCAAACTTTTTTTTTTTTTGCTGATCCGAAAAATGATCCGATCCGTGACTCAAAATCCATAGTATGATCCGAACCATGAGTTTTGTGATCCGTTGCACCACTATTTATCAGTGAAAAAAAGCAGCATAACATGTAAAACGCTTTTTGAGGATATAACTAGAACTGTTTTTTCTTGAAAATTCTATGTTGATTTTGAGGGAAAAATCTGATCAATTTTAATAGAGATAAATATGGTAACTAGAGCTAAGAATACTACACTTTTATTGGTTTCTGAAAGAATCAAATTAGCCAAAACGTTCAATAAATAAACTCAAAATATTACACACCACTGATCAAAAGTTTGATCTGTTGAAATTTTTTTTAAATGTTTTTGAAAGACGTTAGGCTCACCAAGGCTGCATTAATTTGTTCAAAGTAAAACAGTATTATTTAAAATAACTGCTTTCTATTTTGTTGTATTTTAAAATGTAATTTATTTCTGTGATGCAAAGCTGAATTTTCAGCATCATTACTCCAGTCATCAGTGTCACATGATCCTTCAGAAAACATTCTAATATGCTGATTTGCTGTTCAAAAAACATTTACTGTTGATGTTGAAAACAGGTGTGCTGCTTAATATTTTTGTGAAAACCGTGATACTTTTTCCAGGACTGCTTTATGAATAGAAAGTTCAAAAGAAAAGCGTTTAGTTGAAATAGAAATCGTTTGTAAAATTATAAATGTCTTTACTGTCACTGTTGATCAACTCAATGCATCCTTGGTGAATGAAAGTATTCATTTCTTTAAAAAAAAAAAAAAAGCCTAGTAATGCCTATTTTTTTTTTTGTTTTGAACTGATTCATTAAACCAAATGATTCACATGAACTGATGAACAGAGTCTAAAATAAATTGGACTTTCTAACACTAGTTGGACAGTTTCAGTGTGTCATAAGTTCAGACATGACAATGAAGCGTTCAGCATCCAGCATAAGAATCTGAATGTGTGTGTTTCACTCACTGCGCTGTTGTTGCCAATGCACGTGGCTTTCCAGCCTCCGTAGTTTCCACTGGGGTCACTCTGATAGAGCTGGAAGCCATAGTGTTTGTCCCATCCCATATACAGCAGAGACACACCGAAGGGCCTTTTGCCTGATAAAACACAAATAGGGTTTACATTCCACGGCCCAAAACTTCTCCACGGTCATGTTAGAAACAGCTTAAACTGTTTTTAGGTTTTATACCTCCAAACTGTGTGTAAGCCTGTTTGATGTCACACAGCGCAGTAACCAGCTGCTCGCAGGGAATGGGCTCCTGATACTGCAGCAGGTACCTGCACACACGTCATCACATACTATATCAATCCTCAGACTCTCATATGCATAATAAACCAATTATGCTGTCTTACAACAACACAACACAGTTTTCAGCAGGATTCAAAGTGATGCTTCACTCACCTCTGTGCGATGAGTCTCAACTCGTTTGTGAGAACGTTGGCATCTGATGTAATTCCTGCTACACTGCATGCCAAGTCTCTGTTACAGAATCACCATACATACATCAGTGCTGTTATTATAAACTATAACTAAAACTAGGGCTGGGCGATATATCTCATGCCATATGCATGCGCATCTCGTCAGTAAAGCCGGTTCCTTGATTAGCGGTAAATCTCCATCACCTGTTTTCAAATGGAGCGGCATTTAATACATAGAGCCGTAGTTCACTGACAAGCTACGCAATATCGCGTTCATTATCGAAGGCGATTCATCTGCGATAATGAACGCGATATTGCGTAGCTTGTCTGTGAACTACGGCTCTGTGTATTAACTGCCGCTCCATTTGAAAACAGGTGATGGAGATTTACCGCTAATCAAGGAACCGGCTTTACTGACGAGATGCGCATGCATATCGCATGAGATATATCGCCCAGCCCTAACTAAAACAATTAAAAATTATTTTCAGTAACTGAAATACAGCTGTCACAAAACATATTTTGATAAAAAACGTTAAAAAAACCCTTAAAAACATTCATTTTATTTTTTAAATATTAAAAATTAATTCAATTCCTCCCATATCAAAACTAAATAACACTCTCTTAAATTAAATATTAATACAACTCCTCCCATATCAGAACTAAATAATGATGTTATCTTAAAAAAGTTTTTAAGTTTTCAAACTTCTGCTAAAATTAAAATAAACTGGAAATATAAAAATAAAAGCAACAAACCCTATAACAGTACAGAAATTATATTAAATAACACTGCCATACACACACTTACAAAAAAGATTTCTTAAGCACAGAAATATACTTAAATATTAATTTAAATATAAACATTAATGCAATTACTAAATAAATGTCATTAAAAAAGTACGAAAAATCTAAATATGAATAAAACCTATAACAGTACATAAATATTTTTAAATGATAAATATTAATTTAATATTTTTATATTGAACATCAGTACAATTCCTTCCATTTATTAAAACTTAACCTCCTCTTGAAAAACCTATCAAATACTGAGAAATTAAAATCCTGATTTAAAGGCCACATAAATTATTTTAACCCAAGTTTATCAAATTCCATATGGCAAAAACGACTCACTCATTGAGTTTGTAAATCTTCTCGGAGAAGAAAACTTCATCCAGAAGTTTGTGGATGTTCCTCCTCTCTGCTGCCAGCAGCACGCCGTCATTGGCCAGTATGCCCAGACAGGTGCCAGCATGACCAATGGCCTCCATGGCATATTCTACCTGATAAAGACGGCCTGCCAACAACACAACACACACATACTGAGACCATCTCCAAATGACAAGAAGTCAACATTTAGAATAATAATAATAATAACACACAATAAAAATAATCAAATAGTGGATATGGGGGCTCTCACCCTCTGGAGAGAAAATAGTCGTCCTTGAGTCATATCTCCGAGACTGTTACATAAAACAAAAACAAATTGTGAATCATTGTGATAAAGATATATTGTGAATCAATACACTGCATTAAAAACAGATCAAGAAAATCCACTAATAATGCAACACCTACCATTATGCCCTTAAATAAAATGAATCCTGCAAACAGGAGGAAAAAAAACTGATCAGTAACAAATTGCACATATATTATTATTAATAACTATAAAATTTATTACAGCTAATAATTTGTTGATTTGTGCTGCTGTCAGAACTCTCATAGAGCAACAAAATGAAACAAAGTAGCAGAAAACAACCCAAACATTCACAAACACACAAGATACACTTCTTTTAATGTCTTAAATTAATATAAATGAGAGACTGAAGCATAAATGTGAATTTTAAAACTGCTTTCAGTTTCTCCGGTATGAATGTGTTCTAGCTTTAGCATTAGCACCTGCATAACAGCATGAAGCAGCAACTTTTCATTTCATTTAAATGTATCCTACGCTCAATTAATCTCACATCAGCTCAGCTTTTTACACACGCACAGAAGGCTTTATTTTGTGATGGGCATCATATATAGTGTGTAAAATATATTAAAGTATTATTATTTTCATACCTAAAGCCTGTATTCGCACTGCCTGTTCACTGTCACGACTCCGCTAAAGAATGTCACTGCAGCGAGAAGCGCGTCTACTCTGGATTCACGTCCATGGTTGGTCACGTGTGTTACGTGAAGCTCTGTGATTGGTTTCCTTTCTTTAGTTAGCGGTAGTGCTCGCTTTTTATGATTTTAAACAACGAAAAACTAAAACTTGTAACAAAAGCACTAATTGCACTAAATTTACACTACTTTTAAACACTGTCCCAAAATGTAAAAAAATGTCTTTTATTAATATAATGTTTAACATAGGAAAATCCATCAGTTAAGTAATATTTAAATAGAACTATGATAATCTAAGTATAGAGTAAACCAATCAGTTTCAGTGTGTTTACAAATTATGTACATCTGTTTTTCTAAAAACTATACCTGATGCACTGATGTTTGATATGTGTTTTAGAAACACTAAAAAGAACTGGTTCATAAGAGTCATGTATTTAGGAAATCAGACTACAGTGGTTGCACTGTACGTTTTTGATTCACTAGAAAGAACCGGTTCTGAATAAGACTACTGTCTACTTACAGATTCTTTGTGCTGATTAGGGTGGGTGAGCTAGACTGAATATGCTCTACATCCTACAGAAATGACTCGTTCAGTTTCACAGTGCCCCCAGTGTAAGGGAAGCTACATTACCATATTTTATCAATGTACAAACTATGAATATTTCAGAGCATATTTTAAACTAAAAATCTATTCTAAAATCCACATTTCAGATTATTAAATTTAAATTTACAATTGAATATTAAATACTAAAAATACACAAAGTAATGTTCTGCCATACAACAAAGAATTGGTTCACAAGAGTCATTTGTTTGTGATTTGGAATACACTATGTCGGATGGTTTTGATTCACTACAAAGAACTGGTTCATGAGAATCATTTGTTTGTGATTTGAACTACAAGTGGCTGCATGCTATCTTTTTGATTCACTAAACATAACAGGTTCACTAGAGTCATTTGTTTGTTATTTGGACTACACTGATCAGCCTGTATGTTTGTGATTCACTACAAAGAATTGGTTCACAAGAGTCATTTGTCATTTGGAATCCACTGACTGTGCCGCATGGTTTTGATTCACTACAAAAAACTAGTTTATGAGAGTCATTTGTTTGTGATTTGAACTACAAGTGGCTGCGCTGTATGTTTTTGATTCACTACAAAGAACTGGTTCATAAGAGTCATTTGTTTGCGATTCAGACTACACTGACTGTGCTGTATGACAGCCTATGGTATTATAAACACAGAAAAGACAAACTCAGCATGCTGATCTCATTATTTATTAAAAATTATTTACAATAACAGCATAATCCAAGAAAAGAATGATGATTTTTAATTTCTACTGCATCGTTCACCCCTGTGCTGAGGAGTTGCACACTGTCTTCACATACAGAACACAAGGACTGAAGCCAAACATCGCAACAAGTCAAACAGCACTGATAGTACCAAAACCAGCCATTGCTCACTCTCTAATGTGAGCTATATTACGTTTATGGTTGAACATACTTCCCTAGTCATCACTGTCACTCATATTCCCAGTAACAGAAAACACTAAATGGACGATTATAATAAATAAATTGATATTCTACTGGATCGGATCAAATCGAAGAGTGCTTTTTTGTCGTGGCGGCAATATGTGGACGTTCATACAGAAACGAGAGCTGGGAAAAGAAGAAACAACAGTGAGCTGGAAAGCTTTGAATGCGTGGACATTTTCGCTCCATCAAATTGGCCGTGTCAAAATCAGCACCATGAAAGAAGACCAAAGCCTCCATTGGCTGAGGTCGTCGTGCAGTCTTCGCGTCCAGCACCGAATAGTTTTCAAAGCTCGGTTCAGAAGAGCAGTTTCTTGACACACGTTGCAGGCACTGCAATACGAAATGCCCAAATCAAACCTACCAAAGTTCACACTCCACAGCCAGAGTTACGTCTGGGTGTGGAGAGAATGATTTGGAGAGAAATGTTGGACATTTGTTGTTTTTAAGTGCAAAATAATGACGTCCTCCGGGATGGAAGGTTTGGGCAGACAAGAGGCACAGCGTTCAGAGTTCATAAGGCCTCCTGAAGGCCTCTGGGTGGCGCTGTAATGATCAGAGGTCCATGGGCGTCTCCGTGGCTATGAGTCTGATTGCGCTACGGCAGCAGAGAACGAGCTACGTACTTCAGGATGCCTCCGTGTCTGAAAAACGCCACATCCATGTCGTTCTCGAAAAGAGCCGTGACACTGAAACTCTTCCCTGTGCTTGTCTGGAAACAAAGGCAGACATGAACATTAGATGTTGCATGGACAAAAATAAGTATGTACAAGCAAACTGCAGTTTAATTAAGAGTAGGACTGGGCACGGATACAAATTTTTGATTACAAGCTCTCTATTTTAGTAACAATTTAGTAAATTATGTAACAGCAGAAAATAAATTCTTTCTTAGCTATTGCTATAAATAACTTCTAACGTCTATATATTAATTTTATTAATGGCAGGTCCCAAAATATGTAGTTCCATTGCTCTTTATCTAACAGATGAGTTAGTGAGTCTTGTTGAATGATTCATTAAAAGGACCAGTTCAAAGGAGTATTTCGTTTGTGAATCAACCTATACTTGTGCTGTTTGTTTTTGATCCACTACAAAGAACTGGTTCATTAGCGTCATTTGTTTGTGATTTGGACTAAACTGATTGTGCCATTTGGTTCTGATTTACTACAAAGAACTGGTTCAGGAGTCATTTGTTTGTGATTTGGACTACACTAATTGTGCTGTATGTTTTGATTCACTAAAAAGAATTTTTTCATAACATGTTTTTTGTTTTGTTTTTTTAATCAGACTACACTGGTTGTGCTGTTTTTTTGATTTACTACAAATAATCAGTTCAAAAGAGTCGTTTGTAAATCAGACTACACTGATTATTCAAAATGTTTTTGATTCACTACAAAGAACCAGTTCATAAGATGAGTTAGTTTTTTTTTATTTTTATTTTTTATTTTTTTTAAATCAGACTACACTGGTTGTGCTGTTTTTTTTAAATTTACTACAAATAATCAGTTCAAAAGAATCAGTTGTTTGTAAATCAGACTACATTGATTATTTGAAATGTTTTTGATTCACTACAAAGAACCGGTTCATTAGTTTTGTTTCTTCTTTTTTTTTTTTTTAAAATCAGACTACACTGGTTTTGCTGTGTGGCTATGGTTCACTACAAAGAATCAGTTTTGCGAATCAGACTACACTGAATGCAATGTATGTTTTAATTCAGAAAAAAATGGATTCACAAGAGTCTTTTATCAGTGAATCAGACCACAGTGGCTGTGTTGTACATTTTTGATTTTCATCAGAGTTGTTTATGAATCGGACTACACTGATTGTGCAGAAGAACTTTCATAAGAGTCATCTGATTGTGAATCAGACTACCATGGCAGCATTGTATGTTTTTGATTCACTAAAAGAACCGTTTCATAAGAGTCACCAGTTCGTGCATTGGACTACACTGGTTATTCTGTATGTTTTTGATTCACTACAATCTAGGGATGTAACAATGAACCACGTGCCGGTTGAAAATTGATTCAAATATGTGACAATTCAAATCGGTTGAGATGCCAAACAAATTGCGATAAAACTGGAGTAGGAGTTTATATGAATGTATCTCTGAGGGGAACTGTCTTTAGAAAAGTTTCCGTGGTATTTTCTTTTCATCTTGCCTCTGAACGATGCATATTAAAGTAGTGTTCCTAAATGCAGCTGTGCTTTGTTTACAGCGGTAACCCAGGAAACACTATATCATTGCTGTTCATAAGCGCCACCTGCTGTCAGAGAGTGAATTTGCGTCTCATTCAGCCTGTCTGATGTTTCGTTCAGGTATGTTTTATGTAGTATGGTTTCACAAAACTAAAGTCAGACCATTCTGTTTTTGCTTCAAATTTCGAAATTATACAGTCTAATTTAGATTAAAAACTGCTCATGCTGCATGTATGCTGCATCTTTGTTTGGATCATGATTAAAATGCAGTGGTTGCCTCTAATTTTAAATGGAAAGAGCACAGACAAAGCCTTAGTTTGTTTATATGAAGAGATTTCTTTTATTTGTGTTACTTCTTTGATTTGGGGTTTGTTTTAAATTTTCAATTTAGTTTTGTTATATTTCAATTTCACAAAGAAACGTGCAGCAATAGCCTAATAAAAGGACATCTTTTCATTTACTGTATAATGTCTTCAATCTCATTTTGTTAAAAAAAAAAAATCATGAGAAAATCGAATCGTGAAATCAAAATCATGAATCATGAGTTGAGTGAATCGTTACATCCCTACTACAATCAACTGGTTCATAAGATGCTTTAGTTTTGTTTCTTTTTTCAAATCAGACTACACTGGTTGTGCTGTGTGGTTCTGACTGACTACAAAGAATCAGTTCAAAAGAATCATTTGTTTGTGTTTCAGACTACACTGATTGTGCTGTATGTTTTATTTCACAGAAAAATAATTCATTTATTTGTGAATCAGACTACAGTGGCTGTGTTGTACATTTTTGATAAATTAAAAAGAACCAGTTCATAAGAGTTTTTTGTTTGTCAGTCAGACTACACTGGTTACGCTGTTATTGTACGACACTTGGGAACACATCTCAAAGGAAATGCTGAAGCGAATTGATATTTTATCCACTGGGAGTTGCTCTACCTGTACTGTAAGCTGCTGTCTGGGTGTGAGCTCCTGCGGGATGTTGATGGTGAATCGCTCTTTTCCACACAGCTCCAGCGAGTCGGCATTCTGTCCTGGCAGGAACTGCAGCGGAGCGATTCCCATCCCCACCAAATGATTCCTATGAATCTTCTCAAAGCTCTCCGCTATCACTGCACAGACACCCTAAATAACAGTCAAGATCCGTATGTTAAGTGTTTGCTCTGAATTAATCACAGGAAACTGTGTAGTACAACAAAAAGCCGTGCCTCAGGAAAAGGATAATGGGATCAGTACCAATAAATAAGGTCCTTTGGCGGCCCAGTCACGTGAGCTGCCGGAGCCGTACTCTTTTCCTGCCAGGATGATGAGAGGAACTCCATCTCTCTGATAGCGTTCAGCAGCTTCAAACACATCCAGCTGCGATAGGAAAACATACATCAAACCATGAGTTCAGAGTCAGAAGGAATCAAGTTCAAACCGGTTCAGTCTGGTCACTAACCGTCTGTCCTGATGGAATGTGCAGTGTTTTGGGTCCGGTCTTCCCGATGAGGCGGTTTTGAAGCTTTATGCTGGCAAATGTTCCTCGAGTCATTACAGCATCGTTTCCTCTCCGTGCACCGTAGGAATTGAATTCACGAGGGGTCAAACTGAATCAAATGCATAAAGGAACTGAACTTAGTTTCTAACCATCTTTATAAACATATTAATGAAAAATCATTTTTACTGCAATTTAAATTACAATAAATTATTTTAAGGACAAATATATGAACATGCTGAGAAGAAACAGTACAAAAACCCTTCCAAATCATCTCACCGTTTGCTCTGAAGGTATTTGGCGGCAGCGCTGACTCTTGCGATGCTTCCCGCTGGAGAAATGTGATCGGTTGTTACTTTATCACCCAGAAAGAGGAGCGGGTACGCTCCCTCAATGGACTGCGGGGTGCACACCTCTTTAGACTGACACGAAGAGAAACAGGGGATGTGTTAATGTCAAAATACTGTGAACATGATGTTGTTGCTGTTAACTAAATCTATTACAAATTGTTTTCATTAACTGAAATAAAGCTGAAATGAAATATAAAATGAGAAATCCTGCATTTAGCAACTAACTGAAATAAGTTCAACTACTAAAATTGCTGAAACTGAAATTGAAATAAGAAATTAAAGCTAAACAAAAATATTAAAAAACAAAAATGAATAAATACATAACGAAATTATTAAAGCTTAAACTGAAATAAAAATAAATGTAAGCTAAATGAAAATATTTTAAAAAATACATTACAAAAGTACATAACAAAACTACTAAAATAAAAATAGAAAGCTAAACAGAAATATTAAAAAACAAAAACCAACAAAAATTGCACAAGTACATGACAAAATTACCAAAACGTAAACTGAAATAAAACATAAAGCTAAACAGAAATATTTTAAGTAAAAACTAATAACAATTACAAAATTACTAAATTCAAAACATTAAAAACATACTATAATAATATATAAATAATACTGCATGACACTCACCAGTTTGCTGAAGAAGGACGGACATCGAATGTAGGTGGATTTAAGATCCCATGGGAAGAGGGCAGATTCGGCAGACTCTAAACTGTTCCAGAACGTACTTCCTTTCTGCAGACAATCACAAAAATCAGCCAGTATTAACAGATAATTCTAATGAGTCAACTGATTCAGTGAATCAATCAATTCAAATGAATCATATTGTTATATTTTCTGCTATTATAATCCTCGCACCTCCATCCGACTCCTCAGCTCTTTGAACATGGAGGCGATGACAATGTTCTCCTCCGTGTGGTTCACCTCTTCTTTGGATGGCCAGATATCCCGCAGATACACGTCCTTCCCCTCTGAGTTCACCCCCAGCGGTTCTGTCTCCAGGTTGATGCTGACTGTGCCTGTGATCGCATACGCCACCACCAGCGGGGGTGAAGCCAAATAATTCGCCCGCACGCAGTCACACAGGCGTCCTTCTAAATGCCTGTTTCCAGACAGCACGCCACACGCCACCAAATCACCCTGCACACAAGACGACTAGATTAATAACCAGCAGATCAGAGAGAGGAAGTCAGACAGAAATGAGATTAAACTGTCTCACCTGTTTAATGGCGTCCACCACACTCTCAGGTAAAGGTGCTGTATTGCCCACACAAGTGGCACATCCATAGCCCACCACCTCGAACCTGAAAACACATCATCAAAAGAAATGCTTATTCAGACAACTGTGAATGTGTTTATGTGCAACATAACTAATATAATTTTAAAAAATATTACTTATTTAATAAATTATCTTTTATTTATACATATTTTTATATCGTTACATGCATTTTGTTCTCTTATTTGTATTTGTAATAAATACACACACACACACATATATATACATATATATACACACATATATATATATATATATATATATATATATATATATATACACAAAATCTATTTCTGGTTTTAGTGAGAGCTGTCATTAATGATAATAACCTAACCTATTCATTTTTATTTTAAATTCATATATTTATAAATAAATAATACATTTCATTATGTAATTTGCTTGTTATTTTTCATTTCTATTGTAGTGTTTCATTTCAATAATAAAAAAGTTACATAAATATAATATAAATTTAAGAATAAAAATATCTTATATTAAGTTATTAATAGCTATATATTAATAGTTATTATTACATTAGCATTGTTAGTTATTGTTATACACTAATAACATAAAATAATGTTTTATATATTTATTACAGAAATTAAACAATTACAAATACAAAAACTATTAAAAAAACAGATTAATAAAATGTATTAAATATTTATAAATAAAATATATTTAAAAATACAGAATAACAACAATAATTACTAGTGATGTTCAAAATACACATTTTACTATTACATACATCTTATTAATTTATAAATGTTATATCACTTCAGTAGAGTTTTGGTTTTAATGATAGCTTTTGTTAACAATAACCTTGCTATGTGCGAGTGAGTGTGTTTTATATATGGTGTGCGTGGAGTGTGTACCCGAGTTTCCTGAGGTAGGGCAGGACTCCACTGGTGTTCAGGTAATGTGTGACCGTTCCACTGCCGGGCACCAGACTGGTCCTGATATACGGTTTTACCATCAGACCAGCCTCGACGGCTTTCTTCGCTAGTAGACCTGAACAAAACACAGACATACACGTGAGATGCAATAAACACTGTGCAAACAGCTCTTATCAGATCTAGAGGTTGTGTTGACGTCAGACCTGCGGCCAGCATGACGGATGGGTTGCAGTTATTGGTGCAGCTGATGACAGCAGCGATGACGACAGATCCATGCGCCAGGTTGTACTCGGCCCCCTCGTGCAGGAATGGCACCTGAGTTGCCTGCTTCTCTTTGGATATGTGGAAGCCCTTAAAACCCACCTATACATACATTGATGGTCAAAAAAACATACACAGGTATTAGTGATGACAAAGGTACCAAGTAAGTACCAATATTTTTTTTTTTTAAGTTTAATTTGTTAATATGTGCATTCACCTTCTCATTAAGGCAGTTGATAAAGTCTTCCTTCATGCAAGTCACAGCGACTCTGTCCTGTGGCCGTTTGGGTCCACTGACATGAGGCACAATTGAGCTAAGGTTCATCTCGATGACCTATGACACCAACCGCATCACATGACTTAACTCACCTTGGAAATTTTATAGGGGGCAAACCCTGAATTTTTACTGTTTTTTTGGTTACTGATGCAACCTTGATAAGCATAAGAGACTTTTCAGAAACATTTACTCCCCAAACTCTTAAACGGTTGTGTATAAAGACATAAAAGCTACAGTAGCAAAACCAGCCTGTTTAATTCTCAAAATGCTACTTAAAGGAATAGTTCACCCAAAAAATGTATAAGTTTCTTTCCTATGTTGAACTCAAAAGAAATACTATGGGGACCATCAACTGTTTGATTACCAGCATTCTTCAAAATATCTTCTTTTGTGTTCAACAAAGAAACTTATACAGATTTGGAACAACATGAGGGTGAGTAAATGCTGACAAAATTTTCATTTTTGAGTGAACTATCCCTTTCAATCTAAGTTAACCAACCTCTGAATAATGTGGCTCTTCTGATTGGTCGCCGTAGCTTCTGAAGAGTTTGATAGCTTTCAGATAGTCTTCTAAAACCACAAGCTTCTCCTCACTGCAAACTGATAAGAAAAACATTTGTGCATCAGGTTACATCCTTGCAAACACTTGAAGCTTTATAATCTAAAGTACACAGGATGGTCCATACTAGTGTGTTTATAGTGCTGAAGGGTGATGTCATCCACAGGAAAGAAGCTCACGGTGGCGCTGTACTCCGGGCACATGTTAGCGATGGTGGTCCTATCGGGAGCCGACAGCTGCTGTACACCAGGTCCAAAGAACTCCACGAACTTCCCGCCGATTCCTGCCTGACGCAGATGCTGAGATACAAAGATCAGACAATGCATGATACGTCATTACTTAAGATTTGCAAATTCATTGATGATGTCATACATCAAGGAAGCAAGGACCTCGCTGTACCTTAGTAATGCCCAGTACGATATCAATGGATGTGGCAAGAGGATTGATGGTCCCCACAAGTTTACACCCAACGACCTGTGGCAGAGTCAAAGACACTGGCTGACCTAACATGACCGCCTCTGATTCAATACCTCCAACTCCTGCAAGAGAGCATGAGAGAGACATTGTGAGATAAACAAGACAGAATAGTGCACAAATATAACACAATAACTGATATCATGCTCACCCCAGCCTAGGATCCCGAGGCCGTTGATCATAGTGGTGTGGGAGTCTGTTCCCACCACGCTGTCAGGATAAATAAACCCCTCCCCTTCCTGCACCACCTGACACAGGTACTCTAGATTCACCTGATGCACTGTGTTGATGTCTGGCGGAATCACGTTGATGTTTTTAAAGGCTTTTGAACACCACTGGAGAGAAAATGGTGAAAAACAAGACTTGGGGTCAGATTTACTAACAGCTTGCGCCAGTGCAAACCATCTTTGGGCGTTATAATAGTACTGTCAGGATTTACTAAAGACACGCAGTGAAGAATTAGCACTGAAAAGGCGTGGACAGTGTTATTTTTGCACCTGACCTTATTGAATACGCATCGTAACGCGATTTACTAACGTACGCACGTCAAATTACTGGTATTTGCGCCATTATTTAAAGCCCAAAAAAAAGCATGTCTTAAAGCAGGAGGTAATTTGTGCTGCTCTTGGTAGATTGCCCTGGTCATTATGGAAATGATCTGGCTGCGTATGTGTTTTTTAATGTGTGCATTGTCAGTAAATCACATGCAGAATTTCCCCTCCCATCGGCGCTTTTAAGGAATTGCGCTCTAATGCTAATTTGCCCTGTTTAGTAAATCTGGCCCTTAAAGTACTGTTTAAAAGTTTGTCTGTAAGATTTTTTTTTTTTTAAAATTGTAAAATATTACTACCATTTAAAATAGCTGTTTTCTATTTGAATATATTTTAAAACGTAATTTATTTCTGTGATGCAAAGCTGAACTTTCAGCATCATTGCTCCAGTCTTCAGTGTCACATGATCCTTCAGAAATCATTCTAATATGATGCTTTGCTGCTCAAGGAACATTTCTTATTATCAACGTTGAAAATAGCTGTGCTGCTTAATATTTTTGTAGAAACTGTGTTACATTTATTTTCAGGCTTCTTTGATGAATAGAAGATTTAAAAGAACAGCATTTATTTGAAATAGAAATCTTTCGTAACAATATGTATATGAATAAAAGTATTATTTCTTTCAGAAAAAAATTACTTACCCTCAACTTTACAGAACGGTTGTGAATTTTCACTTCCTTAATAAATGGTCCTGGTTTTATTGTGCATGACTGTAAATGTTACTTTAAAGAATAACCAATATTTGTTTTCATAATTAAAAATGATATCCACCTCTTTTTTGCTAATGTAACCAAGGCGGCAGGAAATAATATTAATAAATACTTTTCACAATCCAGTCAAATTCACAATGATGAAATCAAAACCCATCCAACATTATTTGCTGATAAATCTTCTAATATCTTTTCACTTCTAACATCTAACTTCAATGTGATATAAATTGCATTTTAGGCTGTTTTTGTGTAAATATAAAATCACAGAAAGCTCTGAAAACTCACCTTAAAGAACTGCAGCCTCTCTTTGTTTCTGGTTAGCTCCATCTCTTGGTTTCTGATCATAGTTTCAGGCCTGTGTGTCAGACAGACATCAGGGCATCAGAGAATGCAGACAGATTCATGCGAGAGCATTCGTTATTGTGTGTGTGAGGTGAGACGCACTCTGACACGGGCTGCAGGTGGAAGGGGCACAAGAGGGGTGTGTTCTCTATCTGTACTGCTGCGCTTCTGCCACTGGGAGCGTCGGAGCAGGAGACTTTACTGCAGCTGCTCCGATGACCCGGTCGTTGACCTGCACAATGACCCCCGCTGCTGCTGCTGCTTCCTCGTGGAGATGGTCGGCCGGCAGGAGATCTGACGGCGGCACCGTGACTCTCATCTGTGGGAGTTGGAGGGCTCTGGATGGCACTGAGAAATGAGGCAAATGCTTGTTATCTTGATGGTAACAACGTGCTGCATCGTGCCTGGTTAAGCTCATAAAAAGAGATGTTTTCACAAAAACGGTAGCACAATACATTATCGCCCTAATTACTGTGTACGCTAGGAGTTCTGGCCGTAATCGTTGTTTATGTTAATGCTGTAATTATTGGGTTTTAAAACTAGAATACTGCCTTAATCCATCCTTGAGCCTTTGCGTTCACTCTCACCATTTGCTGTAGTCGATCTGCAAAGAATGATCTACGATGAGGTCTGTGGGGCATCTGGGGTTCACCAGGTTTGGATCGACCCCCTGTTTAGCTAAAGCATCTCTCATGGCTGCCAGATCCACCATAGCAGGAATTCCCCTGTGAACACAATGGAGCTATCAGGACATATCCAACCCTATGAGTTACCAGTTAGTGTGCGATTGAAGATAGGGCTGTTCATCTAAATAAAACAGTGTGATTTGATTTATTGAGATCTAAGCCATCTTTTCCCACAGAAACGCTTATCAACAAAACAGAAGCTTTAAAGGCCCCATGCAGTTTTCCGTCAAAATAAAAGTTTGACTGTTTGAAAATGAAGAAATTAAGATAGCCATAAATATTAGTATTGTCATTTTAAAGGGGTCATATAATGCTATATCCACTTTTACAAGTTGATTGTACTGAAATGTGTGTTGGCAGTGCCTGTACACAACCATCCTATAAT
>JAFVLL020041325.1:0-17620 GCA_021397915.2 Tor tambroides | reverse complement strand
TGGATGGATTATCTCAGCAAAGGAGAAGTGCTCACTAACACAGATTTAGACAGATTTGTGAGCAATATTTGAGAGAAATAGGCCTTTTGTGTACATAGATAAAGTCTTAGATCTTTGAGTTCAGCTCATGAAAAATGGGGGCAAAAACAAAAGAGTTGCGTTTATAATTTTGTTCAGTGTATATACTGTATATATAAAGCACAATAAAAACAACTGATACAAATATTACTAAAATAAACATCAATAACATATATAGGACACACTATAGAGACTAATAGAGACTAAGAGCTAATTATAATGAAACCGAGAGCTAATTATGTTGAATAATATTGATTTTATTGTGTGTGTTGGGCAAATACAAGTAATTGAATATATTGAATTTCTGAAAGGACTTTCATTTTGAAGGGAAGATACTGCTTCAAGGGGGGAAAAAAGTACAGTACATCTTGTCACAGTGTCCTATAAATTTATTTGAGAAATAGGCCTTTTAACACATACACATGACTATTACATTAGTTTACATAGTATCAATGTCACGACCACCAGCTGGAGTGCCCATGAGCTCCACCAGTGGGCACTCCATCCCTGACTTCTACCATTCACCCAAGACTCAATTTCCCATAATCCTTTACCCAGACTCATCTGCACTCATCATCAATTGCAGTCACCTCATAATCAATTGCAGTCTCTCATAACCTCATTAATCTCACACTATAAGAATGGCTCACACAAACTCTCACATCATGGTTGATTGTTAGCATTTATACCTGTTTAGTGTCAGCAGCTCTACAAGCCATTTCCTTGTTCTAGTTTCCAGTCTTAGTTCCTAGTCTTAGTCCAGTCATGTTTTAGTATCTCTTGCCTGTCTTTGGATTATTCTCTTGCGCTGCCCTGTTTGGACTTTGTTTGCCCCTCGTTTGGACTATTGCCTGTTTCAGATTACCCGTTTGTATTACCCTGTTTGGACATTGTTCACCGGAGATCAACCACACCTGTTTACTGGATTAGTCTTTTGTCTTGTCCCAATATACCTGTCTGCCATTGTCTGACCCTTGACTGTTTATGACCACGCCTTTTAATAAAAGCTGCATTTGGATCCACACCTCCCTTGTCACGCCCCTTACGTTACAGAATCAACTGCCACACCCGGATCCAGCAGCTTTTATGGAGTTATCCAGACCAGATATGGATCCAGCAGTCCAAATAATGCATCTTTGCCAAGGAGATCGTCCTTTTGAGGATTATGTTGCGGACTTTATTGAACTGGCTCATATGACTTTTATGGATAATATTTGCTTGATGATTTCTTTTCGGAAAGGCCTAGCTGAGTCACTGCAATCTGTCATGCCAGTGCACAACCCAAATTGGACTTTGGGCATTTATATCGATCTGGCACTGCGATTGAGTTGCTCTGCATTTACAGTGGGTGTGATGGAGGAGGGCCACCACACCACAGCCTTCCACTGTCATGGCCGCTGCTCCAGAGTCTCATCCTATCATGGCCGCTGCTCCAGAGTCTCGTCCCATTATGGCCGCCGCTCCAGAGTCTCATCCCGTCATGGCCACCGTTCCAGAGTCTGCTCATGTCAAGCTTACGTAATTTCTGCTATTCCAGGGCCTACGAATGTCATGTCTGCTAAGCCAGGGCCTGCTCACAAGATGGCTGCCAATGCAGATACTTATCACAAAATTACTGCCAGCTTAGAGACTGTTCACAAAATGGCTACCAAACCAGAGACTTTCCACAAAATGGTTGCCTTCCCAGAATCAAGTCAAGTCACAGTTGATCTTCCTGAGCCTCGTCACGTCACAGCTGATCGCCCAGAGTCTCGTCACGTCACAGATGTCATTCCAAGCGACTCAGACTCTGCATTCACGAGCTCCTCAGTTTCAGCGTACCCCAACCCACCGGCCGCTACGCACTGTACCTTTTTTTTTTTTACCTTGTGAGTTTACTTGTTGTGACGAGTCGGCTGCCTCCCCCCTTATTGTCATCACCACCCCGTCCCTTATTCACCGCCCTTCACCAGGCTCCCGACGGGAGTGGGCGTGTGAGAGAGGAGAGGCGCTGAAACTAGCCCGGTCTGGCGGCGTGTGATGAGGCACACCTGAATTGAATAGGGCCTCATCACCGCCGCCGTTTAAATACCGAGCGCGCCTCTCCTCGAGAGACCGGTCTCTTCCCCGTGCATGCACGCTGGTGTCCTCGTGGGTCCAGGAAGGGAGCGTTGAGGGATTCCCGCACCACCGGAGATGTGAGCTGCCGGACCCGCAGTCCGGATGAAAGCCAGCACCATTGACGGCTGGCCGGGCCAAGATGCCGGGCCGTCGAGTCCCCGCGGAGGTGCGCGGCCAGAAGATCGGACGAAGCCGCTGAAGGAAACGCCTTGCTCCGCCGGCCCGAGAGGGGAGCGCGTGCGGCCACCGGACTCCGCCCCTTACCTGGACCCTTCCTTCCTGAACACTGCCCTCCTTCACAAACCCTGCAGCACAACGAGGACACCAGATTCCCCGTTTATTTGGACACTTTTTCCCCCTGGACACTTTATTTTGATATTTTTGTTTAATAAAAGCCTCTCCGAGGCCTGACGCCACACCCACTGTGTCTGTCGTTTGCTCCTCCCGCCACACTGTCTTAGAGATAGACTCTATGCTCTCTGTCCTGCCTGTAATGGCTATGGCCATTCTATGTGCTTGGGCCACACACACCGCCACATTTCCAGAGTTTAGCCCAGAGAGGGCTTCTGATCCCGAGTTTAGCCCAGAGAGGGCTTCTCATCCTGAGTTTAGCCCAGAGATTATTCCAGCCCCTGACCACAGTCCAATGTCTGTTTCCACCCCTGATCTTAGTCCCGTGATGGCTCTGACCTCTAAAAGTAGTCTAGTGATGACTTTAGTTCATGAGCACAGTATAAAGATCGCCCTAGTCCCAGAATCTGTTTCAAAATCCGCTCTATGCCCCGAATCTGCTCCAGAGCTTCCTCTAGTCCTTGAATCTGCTCTATTCCACCATTCCCGAGCCTCCTCTGCTCTTTGAGTTTGTCCCAGAGCCCACTCCAGAGTCTGCCCCAGTACCCAAATCCACTTTAGAGCCTGCTCCAGTCCCCGAGTCCACTCCAGGTCCCCCCGTGGTGGCAACTTACATTGCAGAACCTCCTATGGCGGTGATGTCTACTCCAGCTACTCCCAAGACAGCAGCGACACTTTCCCCCAAGCTCTCGGTGTCCCCAGTCACCTTAACCTACTACAGACACTATTTTTGAATCTTCCCTATTTCCTGATACCTATGTTACGGCTGCAAAGTGCCATCTCTGAACTCTCTGTGTTTATTGAATCTCCTGTTGCTGCAGCTGCAGAACTTCCAGAGGTGGCAGCATTTGCTGCAGAACTTCCAGAGGTGGCAGGGGTGTCCATTTATGAACTCTTCATCTGTCCTGATGAGGTCATGGAGCCCATCAGGGAATCCCCTGTCAAATTAGTCTCAGCCTTAGAAGCCAATTATGAACTCTCAACCCTGCCTGTTACGGTCACAAAGAGCGCCTTTGAACTCTTTGAACTCTGTCCTGACGTGGTCATGGAGACCACCTGTGTATCCTCAGTCAGGCCTGTTGCAGTTTGTGAGACTGTTTATGAACTCCCAGTCCTTCCTGTCATAGTCACAGAAACCACCTCTGAATTCACTCAATGTCCTGTCCTGTTCAAGGAGGCCTTTCCTGAACTCTCTGTTCGCATTGTCCTGGCCAAAGAGGCCTCTCCCGAACTCCCTGTTTGCCCTGTCATGACCAAGAAGGTTGTTTCTGAGCCCTTTGACTGTTCTGTCACAGCTAAGGAGGCCGCCCATAAAATTACTATATGTCTTGCTTCAAAGCCTGTTTCTGAACTCTCTGCCTGTCCTGTCACAGCTATGGAGGCCGTTTGTGAACCCTTTCTGTCCTGTCACGGCTATGGAGGTCATCTGTGAACTCTCTGCTTGTCCTGTCCTGGCCAAAAAGGCCGGTCCCGAACCCTCTGTTTGTCCTGTAATGACCAAGGAGGCTCATCTGCACTCATCATCAATTGCAGTCACCTATATCTCATTACCTCATTAATCTCACACTATAAGAATGACTCGCACACATTCTCACATCACAGTTGATTGTTAGCGTTTATCCCCGCTTAGTGTCAGCAGCTATGTGAAGCCATTTCCTTGTTTTATTTTCCAGTCTTAGTTCCTAGTCTTAGTCTAGCTGTGTATTAGTATCTCTTGCCTGTCTTTGGATTATTCTCTTGTGCTGCCCTGTTGGGACTTTGTTTGCCCCTTGCTTGGACTATTGCCTGTTTTGGAATACCCCTTTGGACTGCCCTGTTTGGACATTGTTCGCCGGACATCAACCATGTCTGTTAACTGGATTACTCTTTTGTCTTGTCCCAATATATCTGTCTGCCATTGTCTGACCCATGCCTGTTTATGACCATGCCTTTTAATAAAAGCTGCATTTGGATCCACACCTCCCTTGTCAAGCCCTTTGCGTTACAATCAGACGCTATATGGTGAAAGCATGACACTTAATTTGTTCTACAAAATGGCCTTCTCATTTATCTTAACATTTTATGCATACTAAACACATACAAATAATAATATTTTAACATCATAATTGGTCAAAAATTACAAATTGATAGGAAATGATGCACAGTAAAAATATTCTGTTCAAAAGAGACCTTGATTTTTCTTTATTTACTTCAAATACCACATTTTTTTTTACTTCATATTCTCATTTCAGCCCACATTTCAAATTTCATCTCAAGCTCTCATTGAATCGTTCATATCTTTAGTAAAAAAAAAAAATACACTAACTTTAAAAAAAAAACTTTAGAGGAAACATTGTTAGAAATAATTTGTGTAAAAATAGAATAAATAATAAAAATAAATAAACATATTGAAGTAATTTGCATTTATTCATTTTTTTCATATACAATGCATGGTAAAAAATTTCTATAACAGTTTTAGTTTGTTTCAGAAACAGTTTGTTTCTATAACAATGTGAGTTTCATTTGACAAAAAAGAGAAGTTTCAGTCTGTAAGCTTTAATACAAATCAACCCCTGGACCATAAAAGTTGAAGTAACATGTTGTAATGAAAAACGTGTGTCCTTAATATTTTTTTTTATTATGCAGTCACTGTTTTATAAAAGTAAAAAGGTACTTGAGGCCATGTAATATTATGAAATCTTCATTCACAATACATCACAACCAATCATACCTTAATGATATATACATCAGATTAATTTTTTATCAGTTATATTCTTTCATGAACAAGTATTTTTACATTTTGGTGAATGAAGCAATTATCATAAACATGACTCTGTCACATGTGACTCAATTATTCATTCTCTACGTGTTCTTGCTGTCATCTGCAGTTCCTCTCTTGACCAGGACAGAATAAAATACATGTGGGATTTATTCACTGATATCTTGAGCTATTCCAAATACCAGCACCCCTGAGATGTCAGTTCAGCAATAATCTCCGTCTCGGTCATGGAGGTGTAACTGTGATGAATAATGGCAGGCTGACGTTCATGTTTTCCTCCAAATGTCTGGGCTTTGTTAAGAGACATGTGTGGTCTGGCTGGTAGCATCTGAACATTGCTGATACGTTCAGATGAACTGGACTGTCAGACTGAGGGCTGCTGTGTTTATGTGTTGTTTGAAGAAGCGTCATGCTTCTCAGTAGCACAGTTACTGTATTGTAAATAAAACTGTTCGTGTACAATGATGTGAAGGAAATCACACATTCAAATTCAATTGTAAGTTTTGTTAGCCACACCTCCTACAGAACATTCAAGAGATTCATTAATTATTTTCAGACATTACATGATTTTATTTATTAATTAATAACGCCTCAGAGTACAGTCTAATAATAATAATACATAATAATAATAATAAAATACAATATTGAGCAAAAGTTTTCAAAATAGTATTGAAACAGGGTTATCACCCATGTTGGGTACATTACTCAAACAAACAAAACAAAAAAAAAATTACTAGTTGTTAATTACATCTTCAACAGTGTAATAATATTGTACTATTTACTCCCTATAAAAAGTATTGCATAACTTTATTATTAATTACTTTCTAAATCATATATCAACCTCAACCAGTTGAACAATAGCCTACAAGAACAGACATGAAACTGCTTTTTATTCGTTCAATGCTCATTTATTTCTTTCAAATAAATAATACAAAACTGCATAAATTATTCTTGAACTGACCAAAGTATTTAAAGGAACACGGTTATTAAAAACATACATTTTAGCATTAGACAAATTTTGATGCTAAATTCACTATAATATAGAATTGTTATATAGTCTATACAGTACTCCAAATGAACATTAAAATGAAAAAAAATATATATATACTATAATAGTATATATCTATGACTAAAATATCACTCACCTTAATGCATATAAACATAATATAACAAAACGTGACATAACTAGTTTATTTATTATTATTTATTAACAAATTTTATATTTGATACCATTTTTTTGTCAGCTTTTGTAATTATGTACTGATGTTATAACACTTCCAGAAGTGATGTGATTTGAAGTCTGTAAATGGCTGTATTCCAGCACCTTTGAAAAGACCTTTTCAAACACTCAGTTGTCTTGTTCACAACTACCTAATATTTAAATGTGATTAATATTCCAGAGTCAAGTTGAACAGCATTTACATAATCTCCTCACATTGTCCGTGCTGCTATTAAACGGGAATAGAACGTCCCGTCTTCTGCTTATCTACGGATTACTTCTGAACATTCATTTCGTCTCACATTGTGCTTCTTTTCTCCTCCTTAATTACATTGACTTTTGCAGATGTGTGCTTCCTTGCGTGATCAAATAACAAGCGGGATTTGTCCAGTTGCCATGGAAACGAGTAATTAATCAATTATTATTGCAATCTGCTGTGATAAATCGAGTTAAACCAGTCTCAGAGCTTTCTGTCAGATGAATCTGAGCAGAGCGCTCAATATAATTGATATTTTGTTTACATTTTAGTGTGAGTTGCATAATGCAGTCTACGCTTTCACAAAATGTCATTTTTTTCTACACACAATCACAATAACAGCATGTTATCTAGCAGTGAGAAGTGATTCATACTGTTCTATGAAGAATTTATACTCATCCTTGAGATGCGCAGACTTATTACACAACTTCTACCTGTGCTGCCTCACACCTCAGGCTGTGAACGTGATTTCAGAGGAATCTGGAGAAAAATACAGACAATTAATCTCTCTGCTACACTCTGCTAGTAAAAATACTTCAGTGAGAGCCTGAAGTTTAAAGAATGCCTTAATTACACCCATTAAACGTCATGCTGATTTGTGACATGAACATTTGGCCGAATGTAATGAGCAGTCCAGGTGAAACGCGAGTGAATAAGTGAGGCATCCTCATTCACCAAGGCCTATTTTCTCTCTTCATGCTTTTCAAGGCCGTTTGAAGCCCGTTCGCATCCCCTTTTACAAGCAGTGATCATTAAACAAAGACTAAGGCTATGTTTGGAATAGAATACTAGCGCACTGCTCACTGCATACTGGCCAGTGTACTATTTTTACATAGTAAAAAATGAATTATGCTCAGATAAAAAGACTGCATTGTTTCATTTAATGCAGAACTCAAATACGTCATTTAAAACTTTTAGCAGTTCAGTCAAATAATGAATTAAAATTGTTTTTAAAAAATAATTTGTAACACTGGAACACACATTTATTTACATTTACATTTTATTGCATACATTAGTACTTTTATTGCAGTTTTTATATATTTGTATTGTTTTGTATTTTATTGTCTATTCTTTCTATTCTATTGTCTGTTCCCCTTTTACCCCTTTTTTGTTGAGAAGACAACAAAATAATAATTTTATTGTACCAAGTACATATGACGGTAGAGTTCTTGAAATTTGGAAATGGTATATATATATATATATATATCTTAAAAATAATGGTGCTTCATGATGCCATAGAAGAACATTTTTGTCTAAATGGTTCCATAAAGAACCTTTAACATCTGAATAAAAAGGTAAGAAAGAGATGGTTCTTTAAAGAAACTTTGACTGAATGGCTCTTTGTGGAACCAAAAATGGTTCTTCTAATCCAGGGGTCACCAAGTTCAGTCCTGGAGGGCCGGTGTCCTGCAGAGTTTAGCTCTAACCCTAATTAAACACACCTGAATTTGCTAATCAAGATCTTTCTAGGTATACTTGAAACTTCCAGGCAGGTGTGTTGAGGCAAGTTGGAGCTAAACTCTGCAGGACACCGGCCCTCCAGGATCAAGTTTGATGACCCCTGTTCTAATCTATGGCATCGCTGTGAAGAACCTTTTAACCACCTTTATTTTTAAGAGTGTACTGCAAATGTTGGCAGGTCTCACCCATGTATTGTATGCATACAGAAAATTTGCATAGAGTGTACAATATAACAGTTATTTGACATATAAATATTTTGTAACTTTATACATTTATTTACTATCAGTTTTGATGAATGTAATGCATCCTTGCTCAAAAAGTGTTTTTTTTTTTAATCTTACCCCAAACTTTAGCAGTGAATCACAGTTTCCACAAAAAATATTAATCAGCAAAAACTCTTTTAACACTTATTGTATACTATAAATGCATATGATATATTTTTAACACAATTTTTTTAAATAACATTTTTATTTTTTTTTATCATTGTTTTTTGACTGAACTACTGAACATTTTAGGTGAAGTATGTAAATTCTGCACTTAACTGAATCTTTTAAATTGATTTTTTCTTTGTTTATTAAATAAAAATAGTAAGCTAGTAAGGATATTGTATTGTATGGAGTAAGCAGTCAATGTGAGATTGTAAAAAATGGTGTTAATATTAAACACTTTTTACACTGGAAATAGGTTACACTCGGAAATATTTCTTTTATTTAATGTTCTATTTGTTAGGGACAGATACAATAAACATAGATGAAACTGAAATTACGGTCATCCCATGCATATACCATAGTGCTTGTAGCCGAAGCTAATTTGCAACACTTGTCACTAGGAGGGCTTTTATAGATTACAGTTATAAAAAAACAAGAAGTAGCACACAAATTTATAATATAAGTACACTAAACATGACTACAAGTTTGTTGATTTTGTGGCTTTTTCAAATTATTATAATTTGCAATAGATTTTAAATAGTCAGGCAATAAATTCCAAAATTTTACTCCTTTTACTTTGAGAATAGTCTGAGCAAATGATGTTTTACAATGTATAACTTTACAGTTTCCACTAGAAGCCGCTCTAGTGGATCCACTGCTCCCCTGCAATCTCTCAAAAAATTGACATAAGGGCATAGGGGCAAGACCATTTAAACATTTTAAATATAAAAACACAAACTTTACATAATGAAAAAAGACAAAGTGAGCAAAGCTCAAAATCTTGACTTTGGATCTGACAGTGATGGTATCTTATTTGCATTCTATCTAAAAATTTCAAAGCTCTATTGTAAAGACTTTCAACCTGATTAATTATGGATTGATTTGTCTGAGACCAAATAACTAATCCATTTACCATATGATCATATCATCGAAATAACCTGATCAATTTGCAAAACAAAAGCCTGCCATGTCTACTTAGGATTTTAGTGTTTTTAATGCAAGACATATATGTGGCCCTGGACCACAAAACCAGTCATAAGGGTAAATTTTTCAAAATTGAGATTTATACATCATCTGTCAGGATAGGACAATATGTGGCTGAGATACAACTATTTGAAAATCTGGAATCTGAGGGTGCAAAAAAAAAAAATCAAAATACTGAGAAAATCACCTTTAAAGTTGTCCAAATGAAGTTCTTAGCAATGCATATTACTAATCAAAAATGAAGTTTTGATATATTTACAGCAGGAATTTTACAAAATATCTTCATGGAACATGATCTTTATTTAATATCCTAATGATTTTTGGCATAAAAGAAAAATCGATAATTTTGATCCATACAATGTATTGTTGGCTATTGCTACAAATATACCCCAGTGACTTAAGACGGGTTGTGTGGTCCAGGGTCACATATTGTAAGGATGATAGTTTGAGTATTTTCAGCATGACCTCTAAATGTTCCCAGAGGTCACAAGCTGTAAAGGTGTGTAACTATTTTTATAGAGAGCAGCACAGCAGATGAACATGCAGTTCAGTTCATCCTCTGAAATCCCCAACAGCTTCAGCTGCTCTCAACAACAGCTTTAGTTATGAGACTGGAGAAACATCAACCTGCCATTCATCAGCAGTTCTGTTCATGATCTGCCTTTGCTGAATACCATCCTATGATAAATGTGACCCTGGAGCACAAAACCAGTCTTAAGTCGCTGGGGTATATTTGTAGCAATAGCCAACAATACATTGTATGGGTCAAAAATTATCCATTTTTCTTTTATGCCAAAAATCATTAGGATATTAAGTAAAGATCATGTTCCATGAAGATATTTTGTAAATTTCTTACCGTAAATATATCAAAACTTCATTTTTGATTAGTAATATGCATTGCTAAGAACTTCATTTAGACAACTTTAAAGGCGATTTTCTCAATATTTTGATTTTTTTGCACCCTCAGATTCCAGATTTTCAAATAGTTGTATCTCAGCCAAATATTGTCCGATCCTAACAAACCATACATCAACGGATTTATTTATTCAGCTTTCAGATGATGTATAAATCTCAGTTTCGAAAAATTGACACTTAAGACTGGTTTTATGGTCCACGGTCACAAATGAGAGGCAGAGGCTCTCTCTTTATCTTTTCACTTAGCATGTAATCCACATCCAATTTTAATTATTTAATTTAATTTAATTTTAAATATGTAAATAATTTGAGTTCTTTTTACTTTACTTTCACTTTTCATATATTTTCTTAATTATTATTTAATATAAACACCTCTCTGAACAGATATGCAATAGGAAAACATCGGTCACATCAAAAGCCAAATGCACTATCTGTACTCTCCACACTACTACTCCTGTTACTGGATGGGTTTCTTTTGTCATTTTGTGTGGCCCGACCAGACAATACTGAGTGGAGTTAAATAGTAAATAGCCTTTGTCTACATGACAGGCTATCTGCATTTAGTGTAAAAAGACACTCCGTAAAGGGGCGCTTATCATGGATAGTCACAAATTGTTGTCCTGTGACTTTTAAAGCATAAATCTCATGTCAGTTGGAGAACTATTAGATACGTCGGTAACACTTTATAATAACTGCACACTATCATTAGTTAAGCATTAGTAAACAGTTAATTCATCATTTATAAAGCATTAATAGACATTAATAAGCAGTTTATAAATACAGTTATAAATGCTGTATTCTTGATTTAAAAGCATATCTATAATGTTTAATATTTGTATTTTCATACTTTATTAATTATCAATTTATCATTTCTAAATGAAGTATAGCATTATTTACAAACCAGTTATTTAGTTGTCATCAGTGGTTCAGAAGATCATTTAGAAAGTGTAAGTAAATGATTAATAAACTGTTTAAATGTGCATTTTTACATATTATTTCGAAATATAGCAATAGTGTGTTAATAAATGCTTTATTAACACATATTCCTATTGTAATTCTTGATTGATTCATGTAGTTAAAAAAAAACATTTACTAGTTGTCAGTTAACTATTTTTGTGAGCTCATCTAAAGCGAAGACTATTTAGGCCTCGTAAAGCTTTTACAAAGAAGATTTAAAAGCTCAGTTATCGTCTAAACAGAAAAAGGAAACAAACACAACACAGAGTTATACAGAACAAAGAAATATATATATTTGAAGATGTGGCAAATTTCAAATAAAATTCTACATTTCAAACTGAAGACTCACAATTAGCTGAAATAGAAAAACAAATATATTCAACAAATGATCAAAAATGTATTTTATATCAGATTGCAGAGGCTTAGTTTCATGTATAGTTATGTTTTCTGGAGATGTACAGGAATTTTTAGTTTTCTATGACATTGCAGAGGTTTATTTTGCATTTAATATCAAGTGTACAGTTATACAGTTTTGTTTTTTGCATCTTGAAATAAATATTTCAATGTTCTGTATCACTCTGTTTCATTTTTCTCTTTAGAAGATAGCTGAGCCTTTAAATCTCTTATGTAAAAGCTTTTACGAGGCATAAGTAGTCTTCACTTTAGACGAGCTCACAAAAATAGTTAACTGACAACTAGTAAATGTTTTATAGCTAACTGAATTAATCATGAATTACAGTAAGAATACGTGCTAACAAAGCATTTATTAAAACACTGAGTAACTATTACATATATGTAAATAATAATATGTATTAATGTGCATTTAAATAGTTTATTAATCATTTAGTTGCACTTTCTAACTTGTTAATAAGATAATACTTAATTTGGAAATGATAAATTGATCATTAATAAATTATGACAATACATGTACTAAAACATTATATACATGCTTATAAATCAAGAACAAAGCATTTATAGCTGCATTTATAATCTACTTACTACTGTGGGGATTATGCTTATAAAGGATGAATTTACTATTTACTAATGATTAACTAATGATTTATAGCGTGCAATTATTATAAAGTGTTACCGATATGTCAGAAGCACTGGTGTCAAAAGTATTCACATTCATTACTCAGGTAGAAGTATAGATACTAGGGTTTAAAAAGACTTCTGTAGAAGTTGAAGTATCAACTCAAGCTTTTTACTCAAGTAAAAGTGTAAAAGTACTGGTTTCAAAACTAAAAGTATAAAAGTAAAAGTAATGTAAGGAAAAAAAATGCCATTTAGGACAAAAGCTTAGGCCGCGCTACAGGGGCCTATTGTGCACTACCCCACCTCCTCAAAAAAGCATTTTTCTAAAGGCCATAATGACTATAATCAGCGATTGAAATTAACTTTTTCACTCACCAGCCAATTTGGCTACTAAGTTACCGGCCATTCATAACTTCTACTAGCCAAAAAAAATAAAAATAAAATCAGCTTGAGGCTGTCTACACTGGAAGTGACAAAGCGACCGTTGCAAATCATTTTGTGTCAGTACTAGGGGTGTGCAATACTAACAAAAAAAATAAATCTCAACATTTTCTGGGATTTTATCGATAAAGATAATTAGACGATATTTTGCTGAGTGTGTTATTGTGCTGGTATCTTAAGGACTGCCGTGGACAGCTGACTCCAAAAGTTTTTGATATTCTTCATATTCTGTGTGGTCAGTTCACAGCAGTGATAGAAATTCATCTTTTCCAATAAGTTTAAATAGATTTTTAGCTTTTATGGGCATTTTTACCTTTATAAAACCTTTTTTTTTTTTGTGCATCATCTTTTGAGTCAAATTCTTACATTTAATCAGTCAATTATAATAATAATACACTTAGGCTGTTACTAAACAAATGAAATCAGTATCAGTAAAATTCAGCTTTACAGAAGATGCATCTGAAGTGGCATTTAGATGTATTTTCACATGTTAATGTAGAAATGTATAAATGTTTTGATATTTTAAACACGAAATGTTGAATACTGATATTTGAAATTATTTAAAAAAAAATGAAAAGATACTGTAAATGTGAAATTAAAATCACCAGTAGGTGGCATCAAGTCACTGTTAATAAGTGAGTCATTGCGATTGAACCGAATCATTTAAACGGTTGATTCATTCAGGAACGAAACACCGTCATGTTGCTCAGAGACGCAAAACAGCGCTGTGGCTGTGTTTGGAATATTTTTTGTTGTCGAAATAGCACAAAAACAGGAAATATGGTGTCTAAAACGTAAGTCTCTTGATATTAACTTATTGTTTATTGAACTGTTGAATAAAATCAATATCACATTTGTAACCATGCTGATTTTTTAAGAAAAAACGGCACTCTTCGTGTGATATTAACTATATGAATTGACATAAATATATACATTTTCTGCCCCCTTTTCTTGAATTGTGATCATTCTTAATGCATATTAATAGACTGAATCATGCAGTGAAAGAAGGCACTCTAAATGCGCACGCGCACTAGTTGGTCTAACCAGACTTCACGTAGTCGAGTGCACTCTGTAGGTGTTTTGTTTGGTTTTTGCAATATACTCGATAATGTCATGATGTCTCACGAGTTCAGTATTTGCGCTAAACCTGCGCAGATTTTGCTTGCATGAACTTCCCCAAGAAATTAATGTGTGAACATAACTTACGAAAAGTAACCCGCCAAATTGGCTAGTGATTTGACAGCGTTACCCGCCACAGCTGATTTTTACTCGCATTTGGCGGGTTGGCGGGTGTTAATTTCAAACCCTGACTATAATGTTATATTAAAATGTCAATGTTGAAAAATTTGGGATGCACTAGGCTACCTGTTTCAGCCGCATATATGCCCATTGAAAATGAACGCATTTTAGTACAATGCAAATACATTAAAAAACCATATATGTGTTCTACTGAGCATTAACGTGTGTTTCATGGAGCGGAAGATATGATGACTAGTTGCCTATAAGTATTGTAATGGCGCAAAAAGTCAAACTTCAGAGGCATGTCATCAGTCACCACTGGTGTCAAAGGGATGTATAAGGGTTGGCTGGTCATCCTGGCTACCAACCTCCTCGCTGGTGCTTGGTTGGGACATTTCGCTCGAGTTCTCTTCTTGAGTCTCTGCCACGGACATCTTCGTACTTGGCTACATACGTCTGCTATGTCCAGTGTTGGGGGTAACGAGTTACAAAGTTAGTATAGCCTACTTATCACAACATTGTCAATCGCGTTGTCAACCGCAAACTTTAATTTATTCAAACGTCTCTTTCTACCGAACTACCTACTGTAGCGTAATTTGCGGAGGACGAAGAGAAAGCACCCGTTTGATAAATGAGCCAGTAGTGGAGAAATAATAACTTTTAAGAAATAATATTTTTTGAGTAACGACCCCAACACTGGCTATGTCCTTGCCGGAGTGTGACGTGATTTGTGTCATGTACAGGTGCGATGGATCGCGTACAAACCAATATGGGTGTCGGAATGGTATATGTTTATACTTCTCATCCAACCACAATCAAATTCACTCTATCCGGATGGCGCGATTTATCTGGATAGGTTTTTTTTTTTTTGAACGATGACAAACCGGAATGAAAACAAGCCGAAATGAAATAGGAGTAACGAGGCCATTTTTAAAATGTAAGGAGTAGAAAGTACAGATAATTGCGTGAAAATGTAAGCAGTAGAAGTAAAAAGTCGGCTGAAAAATAATTACTCCAGTAAAGTATAGATACCCAAAATTTCTACTTAAGTAAGGTAACGAAGTATTTGTACTTCGTTACTTGACACCTCTGGTCAGAAGCTAAAATCATGTGTAGATAGAAACCCCTGTAAAAAAAAAAGACAATAACAGCAATGCAATCCTACATGACTGTATCCAATAAATAAATAAATACATAAATAAATATGATGAAATCATGCAAAAAATGCCATTAAATTGACAATCTGTTACAATAACTGAACTCACCACATTTTAAAAAATATATTTTCATTATTTTTTTAAATGACCATTTTGCTCACAGCTGTGCTACTATATGATGTTACTGTATACTCCATGATGATAAAACTATATATATAAACTGTCAGTATATATATATATATATATATATATATATATGTGTGTGTGTGTGTGTATTTACAGTATCTGTGTATAATAAATATATATATATATAATACGTGTATATAATCTGCAACCATGTCATTTGCAACTGTTATCCTTTAACCCTTTTTTATCCTTTAACCAAGGATTTAATTAATGTTTATGTAATTTAAAAATTTTAAATATTAATTTTGTTTTGTTGCTAGAAAATAACAACTCGCACAAGTTAAGGATTTATTTATTTATTTTAAGTTAATATTAATCAACACATTTGATATTTAGTTTGACATCTGATACCATTTTCTGAAACACAAACTAAAGTGAATTCTGTGTAATAACTGTTGAGTATTTCCATTAATAACTGCCATAAAGTATAAAATGGATATTGGTAGCATGCAACTGACAATTATTCCAAACATATTCCTATATTTATATTCATATTTACATTTACATTTAAATGTTCATTAGGGCTGAACTGTTTAACCATCTTGATTAACTGATAGTAATTTGTTACATAATTTATATGTTGCTTCATAAAAGCTTATCATTGCAAAAGATTGAGATGAGCAAGGCAATTAAACACAATTTTTACCAGTGGGATTGTCCTTGTAATAAGCGTCATTCTTTTGCAAAATCAAATAATACTAAAAAGATTCTGATGAAAGATAAAAGATTCAGTCTTTCCCGCCATTACGGCGTGTTCACACTTAAAACCGCGCGGTTGTGATCTGTATTCCAGCGAGAGACTGTTCTCCTCTGTATTCAGCGGAGGCTGTTCCTGTCAGTGATCTGTTCAGAGCCGATCAGGGAGGACAGTTTTGAGATTATTCAGAGTCGCTTCACCTCAGGTAAACTCCCACCGCGTCTGGAAGTGTGAATCTGAATGGATGAGCACAAACAAACACATGCTAACGCTGTTTCATCAGCTTTTAAGGAGCAACAACAATAATCCCAGTCACTTAGCTATAAAACTCATCACCTGGTTTCACCCCTCACTCTCTCACCCGCTTTCTCAAATCAATCCTGGCTGGTGGTAAGATTTAATTCCATTGAGAGCGGCCCATCTTTTTGATATTAATAAAGCACAAATCCACATTAGGAGGAGATGAACAAAGCAGCAGCAGCACAAACAATGAGGTAATTCTTTTTAAGAGAACAGTCTGTACAGCAGACCTTCATCTGAATATATAGGTACTGTTGGGAATCTTTGGACGCCTGACTGGGCTGCTTTTACATACTATACATATTTAAATTAAGAGGTTAAGATGTGAAGTCTTTACCATTCCATCATCTTCATCAGAGCGCGCTCCGTAATTGGATTTCATTTGTAAATATCCTCCAGGCTAATGGAATGGGGCTCCCTCGCTGCCGTCACGTGACGCTGGATGAAACAAGGCCACACAATGAAAAATAAATTACTCAGTCACTCGGACGACACATGAGAAGCTCACCTCCCACACTCTATTGTATAAATCAAACACATCAATGCTCTTCGCTTCAGTAAATCCCGCCAAAAAAGCTGAAGAAATGCCTACGGCTTTGAATACATGACAGACCATCAGGGTTATCTTCACAAGGAGTTTCTCCTTATATTGATGAAGAGAAGCAACAAGTATTCAAAAGATATTTTTGAATATTTTGTACTTGTGTTTAATGTACCCCCTTGTGAAGAGAGGTGTGGTTAATTGATGATATATTTAATTGTATTGATGATATGTAATCTACAAACCCGATTCCAAAAAAGTTGGGACACTGTACAAACTGTGAATAAAAACAGAATGCAATGATGTGGAAGTTTCAAATTTCAATATTTTATTCAGAATACAACATAGATGACATATCAAATGTTTAAACTGAGAAAATGTATAATTTTAAGGGAAAAATAAGTCGATTTTAAATTTCATGGCAAAAAAGTTGGGACAAGGCCATGTTTACCACTGTGTGGCATCCCCTCTTCTTTTTATAACAGTCTGCAAACGTCTAGGGACTGAGGAGACAAGT
>JAFVLL020041324.1:0-51373 GCA_021397915.2 Tor tambroides | reverse complement strand
ATATACACACACACACACTACTGCTAATACTTTAACGTAAATTAAAATGAAAACAAAATAAAAAAATATTAAAAAGGAATTGTTCACCCAAAAATGAACATTTCTCAAACCTGTATAAGTTTCTTTCTTATGTTGACCACAAAAGAAGACATTTTGAAGAATTTTGAAGAACTGGTTTTTGGTCTCAATTGACTTTCATAGTAGGGAAAGAAATACACTATAGTCAATGGGTACCATCAACTGTTTGATTACCAGCATTCTTCAAAATATCTTCTTTTACGTTCAACATAAGAAAGAAACTCATGCAGGTTTGAAACAACATGAGAGTGAGTAAATGATGACAAAATTTTTGGGTGAACTATCCCTTTAATAAAAACTACTGGCATCTCAATGATACTAAAATAACATTTCTTGCCATCAACAAATTTGAAAACCCCTACTGCAGCCAATACACAGGAATAGAAGTGACTTCAGGCCGCTCTTGCTGTTTTTGAGTGCAGTCAGCATCAGATGGTCCGTGAACGGTCTGTGGGTGTTTTGTGGGCGTACTGTCTGAGGTTACACTGCTCATAATGTTCCTGAACCTATTTACTTTGGAAACTTTCCTGAATCTGAGATATACTGTATGTCTATCACTATGTCCTAAACAGACAAGATTCTAGCAACAAGTAATCGTTCTGTCAACACCAAACACAAATCACAACCACAGCCAATAAGAAGCAGTTTCATCCACAATTATGAAGAGCAGGGCGGGGCTATTCAGAATAACACTGCAGATGTAGAAACCAAGAATGTGTCAACAAAAACTCAGATTAACATGGAAGAGTAGCTTTAATCGCTTGTATCTTTATAGTGTCATGCATGGTTAGGTGGAAATAAAACTCAAATGTGCAAAGCATATGCCTCAGCGATGTGGCATCACGATTTGCACACTTTGTTGAGAGTTTCCGGTATCTGGGCCATCTCTGAGGAGAGGGAGAGTCCATGACTGGAGCATGGAGAAGATTGAATTATCCTACTGGGTGAGCAGAGGTTGTTATCAGCGCTGAGTGAGAGGAGACCTGTGACAGATGGCCATCTACATCACCTCAGCTGGCTGCTCTCTTCCTCCATCTCCCAGATTCCCTATCTCCATGTCTCATTGCCTCAGCAGACAGCTCAACGCAACGACGGCAGTCAGGAGGAACAGACAGCAAATGAGATCACTGCTACAACCTCACCATCACTGTCTTTCTATTTTCATCTCGCTCTCTCTCATTTTTCTCCCTCTTCACTTCCTGTCAGTTAATGTTTGACTGGCCTTAATGACAATATATAATTCTCAGGACATGAACTGGCTTCCCATAAACGGGAAATAAATGAGAAAAGGCACTGTTCCTCAAAGCATTACGGTCAAAGGATGAGATCACGGTTCAGCTATGGAGTTTACAGAGCAAAAACAAATAGTATCTGTAGCGGCGTTACTAATTAAACAGGACTTGAAGAAAAAAAGAAAAAAGAAAAAAAAAAAAACACTAAAAACACTTCGGTTTAGGGGCCAATTCTCACTATTAAATAGTTGCTTCTTAGCATGCATATTACTAGCATATTGACTGTTTATTAGTACTTATGAAGCATGACCATATTTTAGATCCCTTAACCCTACTCCATACATAAAATTAACAACTACCTTACTAATTATTAATAAGCAGCAAATTAGGAGTTTATTGAGGCAAAAGTAATAGTTAATAGTTAGTTAATAGTGAGAATTGGTCTCCAAACTAAAGTGTGACCAATTAAATAAAATAAATAAATAAAGTGCTGACTTTTGTCAGTCAGTTGCAATTTATATATGATATCTTTACCTAAAAGATACATTAAATTATCTTTTAAAATGTAATTAATAAATTACATTTTAAAATATACTCAAATAGTAAACAGAAATGTATTTTTAGTTGTAATAATAGTTCACGATATTACTGTTTTATTGAAATTTTGATCAAATAAATGGTGAGCATAAGAGGCGTCTTTCAAAAACATTACAAAATACAGTGCACGTTTATACACAGTATACATAGTTGTATAATTTATATACATTTTTTACATGCTATAATTTATATGTAAAATATTAGTTAGAAAATCAAAGGAAATTACATATGTTACACTACTTGTAATTTAGTGACTATACGTTATAACAAAACAAAAAGTGGCCAATGTGAATTTCCAAGTTTTAAATCTGACTTCCTTACAACAAGGTAAGATTCTCCCCCAACAGTTGTGTAGTAGAAATTTAAAAGATAATACAATAGGTAATAAGCAAATTTCAGACCCAAGCTATCAACTGTATGCTATAAATCCTTTTAAATTACTCAAAGCTTTGACTTTGTCAATTAAGCCATCTGGTGTAAAAGGAATAACACTGTCTGAAAGGATAAAGCATCATAGTAAAAACTAGATTGCATTTTTTGAAGAAAATATGAGTGGCCCTTGCCTATGCAAAACTTGGCACCACATTGCTTCTGGGTCATTGCCAGAGAACTGAAACGAGGTTGCTAGGGTGTTTAGAATGGTTGCTAGGTTAGTGGTCCCTTCGAAAAGTAACAAAAGGCCTCTTTCTGAAAAATAAGCATACAAACTGTGCAGGAAATGTTATGCACCAAGGGCAACAAGTGCAATATAATATTGAACTAAAATAAACCCCGGTCGATCTTGAAGACATTACAATTTCCCATCTTGCTGTATTTTGAAAACGCAACAGTTTGCAGGGCATAAACGTTCATATTGTTCATGTGACAGATGTTGTGTGTCTGCCTAAGGCTAAAAGGGACATGGCTGTTAATGCATTCAAGGTAACTACTCGTTTCGTAAAAGCAAAACAGCTCGGCATTTACAGAAATCATCTGCGCTGAGATTATTGGCTCTTATTATTGAGAGAGTTATATGAGTGTCTGGCTGTATAAACAGAGAGAGAGAGAGAGAAGCAAATGAAAATGAAGACAGTGAAAACGAAGCAGCAGAATTAAATCAACAGAACAAACATCACGATCTGAAGGAAGGGTGAAATGCAGTATGAATATCGGGCTGATGAAATTGCGCCTTTCGCATTTAGTTATATATATATTTCCTTTCAGAAGACAATAATCAAGTGACCCACACGTCATATTTCATATCATTGCTTCCTGCAAGGCAGCAACATCCTCCAGCACAACAAAATTAAGCCATGCACAGTAAACAGATACAAGAAAGATAGATGCTCTGATTATGAAGGCAACAATTTGTCCAGACAGAGGGACAGAGGGCAAAACTGCATTAAAGACCATGAAATACTTTAACACAATTTTCTTTCCTGTGTTGACGTAAATCCCACTGAAACAGGAAGTTGAAATGGGACATTCCGGCTTATAGCCTTTGGTGTACATCACAGCAGGGCTGTAACCACCATACATATTATGTTATAATTAGATATGGCCAAAATATCATTTCATTATGCACCGCTATGTTCATTGACAGAATTTCAAAGGGATAGTTCACCCAAAAATTCTGTCACTAATTACTCACCCTCATTGAACCACTGACGTCACATGGACTATTTTAACGAGTCTTTACTACCTTTCTGGGCCTTGAATGTGGTAGTTGGGTTACTGTCTATGCAGGATCAGAAAGCTCTCAGATTTCATCAAAAATATCTTAATTTGTGTTCCGAAGATGAATGAAAGTCTCACGGGTTTTTACGAGTAATTAATGACAGAATTTTTGGGTGAACTATCCCTTTAAGTTTTAAGATGATCAATTATGTAAAAAAGCAGGCTTTACTGTTTACAAAATACAGCACAACACTTCAGTTTTCATGGTGAAAGAGTTCGAAAATGTATAATAAGTAGCTAAACATAAAATATCTGACAACGTTTTATCAGAGCAGTATTAAACAATCAGTAGTAATAACCACTCATGCAAACTACTCAACTTTGTCTAATTTAGCTGTTTTGAACTGAAAATATAATCTTTATTTATGTTATTAATACAGGCTATATATGTGAGAATGTGACAAGACAAGAAACTGTTTTAGTATATACTTAGCATTTTTGCAAATAATTCAACTTGAGTAAATTCAAATTATTTTACTCTTCTTCTGTCTTTATTCACTTAAATATCTTCAAATATTTTAATTACTGATGATGAATTATTAAAAAGCCAGTTGAAATAAAACTGTATATGCAGGTCAAATGAGTCATGGCCATTTTTGGTCAATTTTACTGGGAAATTTTAAATGTGTATATATCATCTACAAGTTTATTTTGTCAACATTTAGGAGAACACCAGCATAAAAATAACTTTAAAGCTAAAAGACATGAACTAAAACCCACAAGTCTCCATATGATAACCCTCAGCACAAACTGAAAGACCTTCATGTTAGAAAATTTGCATTAAACTTATTCTGTTTCTGGGAAACATCTGGTAGCAACACTGCAGAAAGACTCCATCAAGGTTGTGTAGTGCATTGGGATTCATCACTTTAATTCAGAATATGCAGTGCACATCGAAACTGTTTGTTTATCCAACAGATCAGAGCGATTGCGCAAATAGCAGTAGTGAGAGTCAAACAAGCTTTAACAAGAAATTTTCAAATCCTGTCATGTCACGCGCAAGCGAAGCATGCTGGGATCATCCACTTCTGCATTGAATTTCATGCAATATTTAACTTGACATCAACAAGTGATTAGCTTAGCGATTCAGCGTATCGCATCCCATTCAAACGTTTAATTTACACTAATCAAAAGCTTTGAATCACACACATTACACAGTATAATCTACGCTCTCTGAAATGGCACACATGTAAGCATAAATAGGATTCATTTGCAACTCAAATAACATGAAAATGTGTAATAGTGGGTAATGTGATTGCAGGAAAGATCGAAATAGCCTGCAATGATTTTCATGCCGAGAGACACTGGGAATGTAACCCTATCTTGCAGGAAGTGCGCATGGAAGCATTTTCCTGTTTGAGCTCATGATTTTTACACAATGGTAGCTCGAATTTCAATATCAAAGAAGCTGCACACAAGCAAAGGGTGATCCATACTCTGGGCAATGACAACAATTAAGGGTCTCTTTTCAGCTGAGAGCTGCAGTTTACCTATGTGACCTGTCAAACAAACCCCAGCCCTCTGAGGCCCATGAACCGGAGATCACATGATCAGATGTGAAAAGGACAGTTAGAATCGGCTCAACTGACTGAAGGCCGAGCACCGGAGCACTATCTCTACTGAATCACAGGAAACGGTCATTTCTCAACAACAGAAATGGGGAACAGGGTTGTACTTAACGTCCACTCATCTGTTTCACTTAATCATGCTCAACCACACGCTACAATTACACCAGATTGAGGAATGAAGAAGTACACTTAAAGCACCGACCAGCAAGATCTGCTTAGCTGTGAATGTTGCATTATTAAATAACATCTGGATTAACCACTGGTATTTATAACTAGTAATTATTTTTAGTAGGCTAAACATCTCAAGTAAGACGTAAAAGGAAAGCGTAAAGGAAAGATTTTTTTCAGTAATGCTTAGGTTCAACTAAAAAGAGAGAAGTTTCATTGTTTAAAGTGCACACACATATTTTGTGTGTGTGTGTATGCACACACACACACACACCAACCACATCGCATTTTTTGATAATTAAGAATCAAATCATCAATAAGCAATAATCAAACTACTTATAAAAATTGCATAAATAATCACAACAACTAATAAACTAAAGCAAACAATATAAGCAAATAAATAAAAAAAAATAAAATAAAATCTCAGAATTTTTTTAATGATATTCATTTAATACTTTTTTAATTACAAAGCATAACATCAGCAATCTGAATAAAAATTTGAACTGAAAATGTACTGAAATTTGCTCATTCCTAACTGCGGGTATCACACTGTTTGTTTTAATTGCCATACACTTTCAAAAAACAAGAGTGTATGGGGTTTTTTATTGGCATTGATGGTTCCAAGAAGAACCTCCAAATGCACAAAAGGATCTTCATAGTAGAAAAAGGTCCTTCAAATTTTTAAAATGTTTTTCACATGAAGAAATCTTTATTTTTAAAACTGTAGATAGAATGATCAGTCAAATTGGTTATCATAATACTGAATGTAATAGGAATGCTGAACATTAAATTTCCAAGAGATTCAGCAAGTGAGGAGAAAGTAAAGGTAAGAGAGCACAAGTGAGTAATATCAAAAATCCATACATGATACAACATAACAGCCCACAACTCCTCCAGCATTTTGCAAATCCACCGTCACCTGCACAGTATAAATCAATAACCGAAATCCTGTCATTGTTCTAATCTCAAAGAGAAACTACATTCCTATGGGAAAACACTGTTTTGGTTGTTCAGTTTCAGATGATGTTTTATTTTTTTTTGTTCTGATGCTGGATTCAAAGCCACTCCTAATTAACTCAGTCAAGACTAATTAGTTTGCTGACACCAGGACCTCTGTGTTCCCCCGTGACCCTCCGGACTGTTCCCTCATGTCTAAATGCAAATGAGAGGTCATTCATAGATGATAAACAATCCGCTACAGCCTCTGAAGCCCCATGAAGATGTAGTACATAATTATATACACCAGAATGACACTGAAAATGCAGGAAACATAATCAGACATACATGCAAATATTTATGATGATGATAATGATATGTGTGGTTTGTATGCATGAAAGACATCACTGTGCTGTGCATTTGCTACATCTCAGCTCAACTTAAAGAGACAGCTCACCCAAAAGTTAAAAAGCTGTCACTATTTATTTACCCTCAGGTCATTCTAAATCTGAGCTATTCTATTGATCACAAAACAAGATTTGTTGAAGAATCTAACACAAGTTCATAGTTTCCACGTCTGTCAATAAAAAAAGACAAAAACAAAATAAAAATGGATAATATACTGTAAACTGGGTGCTATATTCCAAGTCAAACAAAATTTAAACCTTATTCACTGATAATATCTCCCATTAGAATAATAATACACCCTGAAGACCACTATAAAAGCTTGGGTTAAGTAATATACATATATAAATATATATTTTTAAAGAAACCAATTTTTTATTCAGGGTGCATTAAATTTATTAAAGGTGACAGTAAAGACATTTTTAATGTTACTAAAGATTTCTACTTCAAATAAATGCTGTTCTTTTGAACTTTCTATTTATCAAAGAACACTGAGAAAAAAAATGTAATGGTTTCCACAAAAATATTAAGCAGCAGTTTTGCCATCAATTAACGAATTATCAAATTCATTATTTTAAAATATTAGTAGACATCAACAGAATAAAATGAACAGTAAAATAAAGTTATTTTAAATTGTAACAATATTTCCTACTAATACTGTTTTTAATAAATAAATAAATAAATAAATATATAAATAAATGCATTGGTAAGCATGAGACTCACTATGGTAAGAGTCTTTCAACAACATTTAAAAAAAATCTTACCAAACCTAAACTTTGGAATATTAGTTTGAAAACAATTGTACACTATATTCCAAGTCATACAAGCAAAATATGAGCAAAATTTAAACCATTAATTGCTGATAATAACCCCTCCAGTCATTTATTTATAGATTAAAACTTACCAGTCATTTGATGCTAAATGCATGTATGCAAAATTATATTAATTTCAAAATATACTATTTTATATAAATACACATTGATGTACTGAACCTTGGTTCAGTACAAAACTCAAACAGCTTCGCCAGGCCAAAGAGGACGCCTACAGGAGTGGGGACAAAGCCTTGTACAAACAGGCCAAATACACACTGAACAGGGAGATAAGAGTGGCAAAGAAAAACTACTCTGGAAAGCTAAAAAAACAGCTTTCAAGCAACGACCCTACATCAGTGTGGAAAGGCCTGAAAGCCATCACCAGCTACAAGACCCCATCCCCCAGCACTGAGGCCAATCAACAACTGGCTGAAGACCTGAACGAGTTTTACTGCAGGTTTGAAAAACAAAAGCCTGGTCTGACACCCCACACCCACTCTGACCGTCTCACAGCACAGCCATCAACACCCTCACCCTCCCTCCCCCCTACTGTTTCTCAGCCTGTACTCAAGATCTGTGAAGATGATGTAAGCAAAGTCTTCAGGAGACAGAAGATAAGGAAAGCCAAAGGCCCAGACGGTGTCTCTCCAGCCTGCCTCAAAGCCTGTGCTGTCCAGCTATCATCCATCTTCACATTGATCTTCAACAGATCACTGGAGCTGTGTGAAGTCCCCTCCTGCTTCAAACGCTCCACCATCATCCCTGTACCCAAGAAACCAAAAATCACAGGACTAAATGACTACAGACCTGTTGCTTTAACGTCTGTGGTGAAGTCATTTGAGAGGCTCGTGTTGGTCCAGCTGAAGGACATTACTGGACCCTTGCTGGACCCCCTGCAGTTTGCTTACCGAGCAAACAGGTTTGTGGATGATGCAGTCAACATGGGATTGCACTACATCCTCCAACATCTGGACAAACCAGGGACTTATGCAAGGATCCTGTTTGTGGACTTCAGCTCCGCTTTCAACACCATCATCCCGGACACCCTTCAGAATAAACTGACACAGCTCTCTGTACCCACCTTCATCTGTCAGTGGATCACTAGCTTCCTGACAGACAGGCAGCAGCTAGTGAGGCTGGGAAAACTCACATCCAACACCCGCACCATCAGCACTGGAGCTCCTCAGGGCTGCGTTCTCTCCCCACTGCTATTCTCCCTCTACACAAATGACTGCACCTCTAAAGACCCCTCTGTCAAACTCCTGAAGTTTGCAGATGACACTACAGTCATCAGCCTCATCCAGGACGGCGACGAGTCTGCTTAGAGACAAGAGGTTGAGCAGCTGGCTGTCTGGTGCAGTCACAACAACCTGGAGCTGAACACGCTCAAAACTGTGGAGATGATAGTGGACTTCAGGAGAAACCCCCCTGCTCTCCCCCCACTCACCATCATGAACAGCACTGTGGCTGCAGTGGAGTCATTCAGGTTCCTGGGCACAACCATCTCTCAGGACCTGAAGTGGGACAATCACATTGACTCCATCGTGAAAAAGGCCCAGCAGAGGTTGTACTTCCTTCGTCAGCTGAAAAAGTTCAACCTGCCACAGGAGCTGCTGAAACAGTTTTACTCAGTTGTTATTGAGTCGGTTCTGTGCTCCTCTATAACTGTCTGGTTTGGGTCAGCCAGCAAATCAGATTTAAGAAGACTTCAACGGACTGTTAGGACAGCAGAGAAGATCATTGGTGTGCACCTGCCCAGCCTTCAGGACTTGTACAACTCCAGAGTGAAGAAACGGGCAGGTAACATCATCAAAGACCCCTCTCACCCCGGACACAACCTGTTTGCACTTCTCCCTTCAGGCAGACGGTTCAGATCTCTGTGCACTAGAACATCTAGGCATAAAAACAGTTTTTTTCCCCCATGCCATCTCCAGCTTAAACAGCTAACACATGAATCATTACCTGTGTTCTGTAATTAATTTCTGTAATTCATTCTCCATCTTTAATTATTGCCTCTTTCTCAAGTATTATGTAAATACATATACATCTGTTTATTTATACAGATGTATACAGAGTAAATAATGCACAAATCTGTACATAAATCTATTGTTCCAGATTCATACACATTATTATTATTATTATTATCTATTGTTAAGTCTTACTATTTAAATGTTTTTTTCTGTTCTCATGTCAGATATGTATGTATATATGTATGTATGCGTGTATGTACCAAGAGCTTCTTAAAAACCACAACAAATTCCTCGTGTGTTTGCGCACACTTGGCGAATAAAGCTGATTCTGATGTACACACATGAAAATGTTCTTATATATTTATACCATACTTTTTAAATGCTTCTATTGGTATCAAACTCGAAACCCTTTTGAAAGCCTGCAGGATGTTGCAGGTCATCCCAAAAGAACATATTCTGCTAAATGAAATGATCTACATATCTACAGTGAGCACTACATATGGCCCCTGTGAAACAGATGGCAGAGTGGTAAAGAAGAGAAACAGCATGGCAGTAATGGGGATAATCTGTAACATACAGCAGAACCCTCAGGCCTTTCAGTCACTTCTCCCTCAAATCACTGAGTCATCCCTAATGAGATTGTCTATCTGCCTGTCTGTCTCTCTGGTCTGGAGCAAAGACGACCGGATCATTTTGTTTGACACAGGCACACTTCCTGTGTTCGCTCATGACTTCCTGTCTCCAACAGGTTTTAACCGAGTGGGGGGGGGGGGCTACATGTGATCGCTAATCTCTGTCTGCCCCCTCCCCCCCCCAACGAGGGGATTTCACACAAAGCCTCCGATTTTGTGCTTCTGTCAATGATGCGATTTGCTTGTACACCGCTACAGACATGTGCGTCTCTATCGTGGGATGTTTTGGTCCGAGCACCTGAGACATCTAGGCTGAGAGTAAACGGTGTAATGATGATCTTCGTCTCATGATGTGGCAGTATATTAACAGACAGTATTTAAAAGCCTATTATTGAGATTTAATGACACATAATAGCTTCGAGAGACAGTACAATCACTGAACTAATGTGGCTGTCATTGCAAACAGACATAAAGCAGTGGGTCACAAATGGGTCGCAGATCTGGTCTGATGTCCTGGTCGCAGACAGCATTGCTGAATGCAAATCATAAAATACAAGTAATCATAACAGTGCCTAAATATGACAGCAAGAACGGCAAAAAAGGGGCAAATGCATTCCATATCTTTTGCTGTTGACATAAAATCAAACTCAAAAGTATTTTGTTGCAAGTTCATTAAGCAGATGTCATTACAGACAAGCTGGGTGATATACTTAAAAAAAAAAAAAAAAAATTACAAACATATAATAAATACAGTTTCACTTGCAACAGGGAAAACCTGGTCTATGTCGACCACAATGTGTTATTGACTGTCGAAAGCATGAAACTAGGGTGCATGATATATTCAACCTGATCTCATGACGAAAACGTACCTGTGGGAACTTTTTCGCAAGACGCGAAATACGTACCTCCATGTACGTTTTGTGATATATTCGATGTGAAATGTCCACTGAGTGGCGCTAAAAGTGTTTTGTAGGCGTCAAAGAAGTTCTGACTTGAAATGTCCGTTGAGTGGTGCTCTAAGTCTAATGCTCCGTGACGTTTTAAAATAACTTTAATCAAAATAATTTTATCAGTTTATTTATTGGACAAATATCGGCTTATCGGTATTGGCTAGAATATTAATATTTGTGAAACCCTACACAAAACAAAAAATTGTCAGATTAAGCTTGTGTCATGTTATTTTATATTTACAAACTATTTACATAACTATATAAAATACAGGTCTGATCTAGATGCCTGGTGTGGAAATTTGCAAAATCTCAATTCGCTCAGAAACTAGATTATTGGAGTATTGGGGTTTTACATGAAAATACTATTTCTTCAAAATGACATGTTTATTTCAATGCGTTACTTGCCATTTCCTTGTAATTATTTGTGCAATTTACTAGCACATTCTAAGTGAAAACAAATGCAATGTAAACTCTACACCAATTCTTTTCAGTGCACATAATTATTGAGTTTGTTAGAATGTCTGCAATCCTGAAAAATAGCGTACATGCAATTACAGTCCCTATATTATAACACAGAGCTGAAAATAAAAGACGTGCTCTATATTTCTGTGCTCAACCCGTCCGGTTACTCAGTATAACATGAGACAAACAAAAATTCTACAATAGTCCTGTCTTGCTCGCAAACATAAAGCCCTCACCTGAGCACACACATAGGCTACTGTACAGCGAGAAGTAGACAGCAGAAAGGGAGGTCATTCAGGAAACACAACCAGGGAACAGAAAGCACATAAAAGCACAACAAATGTCGGCATTGTTGATTTCAGAAAAAAAGCCCTCGGCTCACAGCTGATGCTGAAACTGCCGCACTAGTACACAGAAGCTGTCTCATCTCCATAACACAACAACAGGCCTCACAATAGCAACCATGGAGACAGCAATCTCACAGCTCTCCTTTCACATGAGCACAATGACACACGCAAACACAGTTTGACAAACACCAAAACATCACAGCGTTTGTACCTGAATCTTCATTTTCCAACAGGAATGCATTGGTGAATCCTTTAAGAGGAGGTTGTCCCCTCCGTTACACACACGCATGCACACAAACAAAGCCTCGCTGGAGAGGTTACATGTCCCCTGTGTAAATCCTGTGGGAGAGGTGAAGCTGATAAACACGGAAGTGGTGCGGAGCAGGATGCAACAGAGGCAGATCCAGCTGTCCTGCATCCACGTTTCTATTACAACAAACAGATGCAGATGCACACACGCTCACGGAGCGAATGAGAGAGATACTAGCCCGGGCTTGCTCTCTCAGCCGGTAAGCCCAGCAACCAGCCACTTCCTCCAGCTGACTCCAATCAGCAGGAACAACCCAATGCCTCATGTATTATTCATGAGGGGGTGGAGCCAAGCATGCTCTCTGGCCGAATGTGTTTAAAATCCCCACCCCCATCCTCCTAATCCACAGTCCCTCCCCCTCCAAACGGTCATTTGTCCCTGTGCTGGGTTAATGTGCAGCCTGCCTTCCTTTCTCATCCTTCGGTGGATTGAGTTTGTTGGCTGTAATGTAGTTAAGACTGCACACTCATGCAGAAAAGGTCAAGAACCGCAGATGAGCAGTCATAGCAATTATTCTAATTTATCCCAAAACACTGATTAAAGAGGCTTGCATACAACAAAGCACCAGAGAGCTAGACAGTGAAAAACAAAGTCAAAGAAAGACCGTGGAGAAGTTGGGGTCATGAGGGCGGCACATGAGGGAGTACAAATTGCAGAATCGAAAGTGATATTGCTGAAACCAAGGACATTTAAGATTTACATTGCATACGTAAGCCAAATACTAAACCAGACTGTGTCAGAAAACAAGTTTCTTACATTAAGTAATTCTCAGTAATGAGGAATTATGATATATACATAACAAAAAAACATATACATATATATATATATATATATATAAAAAGGATCATATAATTTGAATTGTTTTTTTTTATTATTTAGCGCTGGAGCTAACTTAAAGTAAAATGAAATAATATTTTATAAAAGGTTATAAAACATTAAGTCAAATACTGCAGTAATTCACCATAATGAATAATTACAATATTATTACAAATAAAATAAAAAGAGTCATAAAAATGTGTATGAAGGGCCATGAAAGAGTCATAAAAATGTATATGTATATGAAGCTAACTAAAAAATAAAATAAAATAAGATAAGTAGGGTTATTAAATAGAAATGTATATGCATATGAAGCTAACTAAAAAATAAAATAAAATAAAATAAAATGGGTCATTAAAACATTAAGTCAAATACTGGCGCTGACTGTGCCAGAAAATAAGTTTCTTACATTAAGTATTAAATTCATCTTAACATTTTCATTTTTTATTTAGCACTGATGAAGCTGAATAAATTAAATAAATAATAAATAAAATAAATAAATCTAAATATAATAAATAAAATAAGAACGGTCATAAATATTGCTGTTTTATCACTAATGAAGCTAAATAATGTGAATAAAATTTAGCACTGATGAAGCTTTTTGACATCATACTGTAAATATATTTCATATATATTCAAGACAAAATTTACACAACTAATTTACACTATTTACAAACTGAATTTACACAAATTTCCCTGTTCAGCATTCTTACATTTCAGTAATTATTTTGTCTTGTGAAATACACTTTAATATCTGTTATTCAGCCTGCTTTGGGTAGTAGTGATTATCTCTTATATACATATAGATTCCACAAGGGGTTTACGTATACAAGCCGTATACAACTTTCATGATGTGAAAAAAAATCTCTCTCTCCAGAGTTCCAAAGGAGGAAATATATGATTAAATAAGGAAATTATGGTCACAGTTGACCTGGACTAATAATGACTAAGCACTTTCCAGTGAAGCAGTTATGAAGTACTATACAAAGAGCTGTAAGTACCAAGAAAATCCTGCTCAAAATACCCACACAGGGAGGCTGTGGGTGTAAAAGTGGACGTAAGGGAGCTGCAGCTCTTGGCTGAGTCTCGTGTGTTCACCTGAGCTCTACTGTTTAAGAGCATGTCAAGCCCTTAAGCTGGATAATGAACTAAGTGTGGCCTGTACCTTTCACTTTCATTAGCCTGCCCTGCTAAATGGCTCACGCTCTTAAAAACCTCTGCTCGCCGCTATTTAAGTCCTTTACAGACTTTGCTCTGTCAACACAGTATAGATTACTCATTAAAGCACCTGAATGAAAAACAGACAGTGTTTTCTTTGTGTGCTGTGAGGTTGGTAAATACTGCTCAGAAACTGGACTCACATTTTTGTAGTACAGCTACTGAGATTTTTGCAAGAAAACCTCAACTGTTACTGCATTGATATTTAAATGCAGCGAAATGTTTAAGAAAAAATTAATTACATTCAGATGAGTCACAGTTCAATAGAAAATACTTCATCTTTTGTTGTTTCATGCAGTGCTGTACAAACCTGCATATAATGTGACAACCCGTAATCAAAGAAATCAAAGTAAATGAGACCTCCTGTGATGACTGGAAAGTGATAAAAATACATAAAATCAGTTTTATCATCACAGCGACCACTGAAAGTATGAATAAAATATCAGGCAAGATTATCTACAGTATGATGGAGGTTTTTTTACCAAGTGGTGACACATATGTGAAATATTCCTCGCATAACATCTCCCAAAACTGAAATATGAGGAACAAAATCACAATGTGTCTTGATGTGTTTTATGACAGGTGCAGTTTCACCAAGAGCTGCTTCGTCATTCATGTGAGGCTGGGAGTGATATAATGGCTTTACTGCTCGTCACAAGGAGGAAACAGCTAAATAATTTATTTCTCACGGGAATGAAAACATTTTTTTTTTTTTTTTTTTTTAATAAAATGCAAAATGACATTTTAAAGCTCTTAAGAAACATTTAAAGCCAGTACATTTTCTGAATTGGAGTGTTATTATTTTTTCTAATTATTTATAGTAAGTTAAAAATAACATACAACAGTTTTTGAGCATCAGTATTTATTTAGTTAGAATTAATTTAAAATGATTAATTATTAATGAATTAATTCATGAATTTTATTTAATTGCTGTAGTATTATTTTATAAGTAATATTAACATTAAAATATTATTTTTCTAGTGAGTTAAAAATAAATAGCTTTTGAGCATCAATATTATTTATTACGGTAAATAACATTTGTAAAACACTGTTTCTTGGTTAGAAATATTTAAAGCTGGGCAATTTCCTCAATTGGTCTGGTATATTTCCACAATAATATTAATATTAAAAATTTTTTTGTCTAGTGAGTTCAAAAAATAGCAAATAGCTTTTGAGCACCAATCTTATTTTTTATAATAAATAATATTACAAAGATAAAACACTTCATGATCAGCAAAAAAACATTTAAAGCCGGTAAATTTCCTCAACTGATGTGGAGTGGCAAGCTATCTGTCCACACACATAAGAGAGATGGTGCTAAAAGCATTGAGACAAGTCATTCAGCAGACTGTTGAAAAATAAAAGGTGGTGGCACAGAGAAACAGAGAGAGAAGAGACGAGTGAAATGAAGCACTGAGCGAATCACGCAGGAGTAGGTGAGGAGACTGTGAGACACTTTGAGCTAAATGTAGTGAAGAGGATATCAGATAACCCCTGGGGTATGAAATTGCGATGTAATAGTCCTTTCGGTTCATATTCAAAAAGAAAGTCAACCCTTCTAACAGGGGCCAAGGGCTGCCAATCCACACTGAATCTCTGAGGGAGACAGGTCATCAACAAAATGGTCCTATAAGCTCAAACTCATTTACGTTTGACTGCAAGGAAAGCAGGAAGGACTTCCTACATCAACAGCTTTCAAATCTACATTTTTATCTCTCAGCTCCCATTTAGATGTGTATTGTTAGCATAGGGCTGCAAATGTGTGGGTTTTTTTTATTTATTTAAGTAACACGCAAAGGCCTGCAAGTGAAACTAATTACCGTCCAATAAATAGGAACTTTTAAGTGACCCCTTTTGAAAATACAAGCTCTGCTTTTGGGATGTTATTTTTGCAGGCCGGGACAGAGTGGAAAGCACATCTGAAGCAGGTCACCCACTTACACCCCAGCGATGAATGCTTTACCGAGAGCCACGGATATGAAATCAATGCCAGTCACTCAATTCCCATCAATCACTTCACATCAAAAGCAACAAAATCAGAGAGAATAACCAGTTCAACTACAAAATTAACACAAATATTCTGTGAGCAGCAATTCATGAACTTCAAACAATTACGTATCAAAAAATTATATTACATTTTTATAAAATAATACAATACATTTTTTTAAATATTAAAAAACACCAAAATGTTTTGTAATAATATTAATACTTCATGATACATTCATTTCAAGGCCTTATAGACATTAATCCAGCAGATCTGGATCAATGAGAACTCATTTCTATCCAAAAAGCTTGATTTTACAATGTATATTAAAGTGAAACTGATGTTACAGAAAGTGATGCAAAACAAGCTATTTCCAATCATACTAAATAGAGAAGAGATTCCTGTCAGGACACATGAACACTTATGATTGTTTTCTTTTATATGTCACTGATAATAACACATTTGTGACATTTATTATCATGACATTTAACATTCAGTTAACGTCTTCCTTCTGCCATTTTAAAGCTTTATGAAAAAGCCTAAAACATAACAGAGGTATACAGAGATCATCTATAACAAGAGCTGAAAGGAACAGGGATGACTGACACTGACATGAGCATTATGATATGGTTATATTGTTAATCAAATATAGTTTGTATCAGCAGTATGTATTAGCAGAGAATGTTGGAATTTAAAGGAGTGCCTAAACATTTTTATGCTGGGGTTTGAGCTAAACATCAATATGCTTATGCTTTGGAAACCCTGGTATATTGTTGGTTCTATTCTATTCTATTCTATTCTATTATAAAATAATAGAAAATTTAAATTAAATTAAAAATATAAATAAAATAGAATAAAGATAAAATAAAGTAAAAATTTTTTTTTAAAAAATTAAAAAATAAATAAAATAAAAATAAGTAAACTATAATAAAAATTAAATTACCCTTTTTATGTTTCAGTTATCAAAGCATGTTTTTTAACCAATACATTTCTGAAGTGTTGTCAGTACTATACAATAAAAAAGTCTATATATAAGGGCTTGTTGGTTATTTAGATTTCTGAGAAATTGAAAGTGAAATGCAAATATACACACACACACACACACATATACACAAACACACACACACACAGTACATATACATATATATATATATATATATATATATATATATATATATATGTATATATATATATACATATATACATACACATATATATTCATTACTATTTTATCCAATATTTGTGTGTGCAATGTATTTTTATGTTTATTAGAGCATCATGTTAGCAACATGCCAACATCAAACACCAAATTTTCTGTATGCTTCACATGAGGAATGATATCTGAATGACGCACGAGTTACAATGTTTCAAAACGCTCACTTACAAGAATCCATTTCCATTACGACTGCCTATGTAGACAAAAGAAAATACAGCTCATTTCGAAACAGACCCAATTTTGTAGAGAACAGCAAATTATTAGGGTGTCCTTGCAGTGAAGTGTTCTTTGCTAAAACACACAGAACAAACAAACATCGCTGAAGGGTCTTCGCCTGCTGATTGTGGAGACTGGCCTGATGGCGTGAAACATATCTCATTTAAATTAAAATCAATAAGGGGCTTTGACAGTCCTGTCTGCATGTCTAACCTTGGCAGTCTATAAGTGTAATTAAGGGAGATTAGACACTACTAAACAGCCTGCCTCAGTGAGATGAGCATAAACAAAGTTTAAAGAGCCACTCCATCTCTATTCCCAGGGTAGGCTGTATTTATCCCAAAGCCTTTATTGCAGAAAGAAGGGGAGCTTTTCAAAGTCCCGCTGATGGGAATGGCTTGTAGTCTAGGTTCACAGACTCAAGACTGAAATCTTTGAGAGCAGCCAGAACAGAGTAATAGGAGCGTCAGCTCAGGAAACTGCACAGCTGAGGCTGCGATTGGCTTCGGGATGGAATTCCCCTTCAGTTCCTGTGGCCGTCATTCAATACAGATGATGACGATTCCTGCAGAAATGCAGACTTCAGCTGCAACTGTATGACAAAGCTCTTTGTAATCAGACTTAAGGCATTATATGGCTTACTCCGCTGAGGATTGTGGCACTGGTCTTGCTGTGAGCTGGCCTACTGGTTGGCAGATTGTGTCCATACACACAGGGGGCAGATTGGCAGACTGTGTCCATCCGCACAGGGGGCAGATTGAAGGACATCCACAAATACAAGCTAAGGGGTCAAGGGGTCAGGCGTTGTTACTCATACAGTCCATTACTGTATAGAGCCTGAATGTCAAATGCTTGTCTCTGTTTGTGACTCATTCTGAGGTATTTCATTGTTAAGTCTCATTTTTGAACTAAAAATTACATCAAAAAGAGGTCTGACAAGTTACCAAAAACAGGTGTTTGAATAACAAGGTCTTAAATAAACAGAGTTTACTTCATAATTCTAACTTGAACAGACGGCTGATTAAACATTTGAACTCTTAATAAATGGTTTGAAAAGCTCAATTTTCTTTAAACAAGAAGATGTGGTGGGACAAAACAAAGGGAACATCTGTGCTGAAAAGACAAGCTCAGATTAGCATAATGTATAATGTATACCCAGGCTTGTGGTTTATGCTGGTTAGCATTGGATGCTTGACAACCAGCATGGTCCTTCTGTTTTGTTGTGCTAGTTAAGCTAGTTAATATACCTGGTCAGGACACCAGCACACCATTATCTCATAATGGGAACCATAATCCAAAACAAAACATATGCTGGAGTGCAAATAGACAATATAGCTTCATTACTACTGAAACACTAATGCTTTTATTATTTACATTTTTTGGTCATATGAAATATATAAGTAATAAAAAATGGAAACAGAAAAAAGGGAATAAAATCAACTCAATTTTGTTTAAATGTAATTTTCAAATGGAACTGTATATCATATAAGTGCCTATGTTACATGTATATACACTATGTTAAATATATACTAATAATATATATATATATATATATATATATATATATATATATATATACTAATAATATATATATATATATATATATATATAGGGCCAGATTTACGAAAGCTTGCGCCAGCGCAAACCGTCTTTTGGCATTAAAATAGTACTGTCAGGATTTACTAAAGATGCAAAGTGAAGAATTAGCACTGAAAAGGCGTGGACCTGACCTTATTGAATATGCATTTTTAGGAGTTTTCCTTTCAGACACAAAATTTATGGGAGGAGAGTATTAAAATGAATCACGCAAGGCAATTTACTAACATTTGCATTCGTCAAATAACTGGTGTATGCGCCATTATTTAACGGCCAAAAAAAGCATGTCTTAAAGCAGGCGCTAATTTGCTCTGTCGATATACGATAAACAACATATCTAGTTTATGCAATCACTTGCTATTGCATATTAGCTACTGTATAAGCTGCTATCGATATTACTAGGAGGCACAGAGCATTTTATTGAACAGACAGTAAAACTATATATACCTCTGCAGATAAGTTGGGTAGATGTAGTTTTTGGTCTATTTAGAGGAGAACGGGTGTAAATTTTTAATGCTTACAGGTATGTCCTTTTTTTTAGTTAGTTAGACATGGATTAAAACCCACAGTTTTGGGGCTTTAAGTGAAGATTAAGGGTCAGAATGCTCTGTGCATGTTTTCATTTCAAAGTGATATGATGTTGTGTCTGAAATATTGTAACTGAGCCCTGCCAGTAATGTTTTCTAGGCTAACATTCCAACAGGAAGTGAAATCGTACGTAGTGCAAGCTCATCTGTCCAGGTTGTATGAAAGTGAAACAACTTGCATTAGCAAAGACTAGAAAAACTGAGGTTGTTTGGCTGAAATCTACACCATCATAACTAACATTTTCACTCACTAGCTGATGTCTCATTACTGTACTAGAATCAGAGACAGAAATAGGACAGAATAATCCTGGGAACAGCCACAATGACTAAGCTAGAAAGCTGGGTAGAGACTGTGTGAGCTTCAGTAGAGTCTGCAGGCTGTGTTGAAGGATCCGGATTGGGTCATTAATTAAGATCAGTCATGAGGCTCACAGGGGAGAATCGGCAAGGAACTGCTTTGATTACATGCGACACAATTGCTCATCGGCTCAAGGCCACACAAATGAAAGGACTCGAAAGAGTATTGAACAGTGTGTCTCTAGAGCGGAAATAGCTAGACTCACTTCCCATCAGGCAAACAGTCATTTACTGTAAAAACTAAATCGGTGACTTTCAGTTCCTATATTAAACTCTACCGTTATATATGATAAGAACCGAAATAAAATGTGCAATGTTTCCAAATAATCAAATGAGACCTGAGGCGTTTTCTACTAGGAAGCAAGGGAGGTGGTGACTTCTCAAAAACATTCGGACAGGAAAATAACTGAAAATACAGGAATACAAAAGTATGAATATTTCCACCTGCAAATACAGCTCGACTCTTTTGCTTCCCTTGGGCTCACTGTGTTCTCACTGAGCTCCTTACAGCTGCAAAATACAGGCTAAGTCATATGAGAGTAGGCAGTGCCTCCATGTCACTGTGATTGGCTGATTAGGTGGTTAGTGGGTTGATGCCCACATATGTTCGTATTTATAACTGGTCCAGAATTTGGGCTGAATGGGTTAAACTGGTGGAAATAGAATGAATAATTACAGAGTATTACCTCACCCACCACCACTTTCAGCCACATCAAAATGAACCTGAAATGACTTGAAAAACACAAAATGATCAGATAGTTTTTTAAAAGAGAGCCCATTATTTTAGTAAATGTTGATGCAATGAAACTTTGATGTGACTTTAATGAACAGAATGTTAATATAGTATCAGTGGCTTATTGATAGTGCCAAGTAGAAGCTGAATTGGCTTGGACATGCTTTTAATCATGAAACCATGTCAAGTGCAGCTGAAACATGAACAAAATGACAAGAATAAACTCAAAAGCAAAAAGGACTTTGCTTTCTCATTTCACAAGTCCCCTGCATGCCACTGAATGCAAGTCATTTCAAGCTTCATCATCCTTTGTTAAAGATTTCATAGAGCCGTGACCATTGATAGAGTGACTTATCTGCAGATGTCTGCTCCACACACTGCTAAAGAATGCCAGCAGCCCACACTCCAGTCCAGTACTGCTGCCTACATCTGTTTATGCCTTTACATACCATGCTATTACCACTGGGTGACTTCTACCAGTCTGTGAACTCCCGTCCAGTTTACTTGCAGTATGCTAACATCCAAATGTTCGGACACACCATTTCATTCAATAATTTAATTTTCTACTTGAAATAACACAAATGGACCTATGGAAATTATGTAGACCACTGGATTCCAGCTCAGCTATAAGGGCAAACAAAACAAAACAAAGGTGAAACGAATAAAAAAAAAAAAGGTGAGACAAAAACCGCCTCCCAGAGTGAAATTAAATTAAATTAAATATTTTTTAAGCAATTCATGCACAAGCACCATTTACATCTGTCTAAAAACTTAAGTACTGTATTTGCTCAAACCTAAAAATTCAGTCAAGTGCATTTCGCCAGTAAAGTATCTATCTCAAGTATAATTTTAAACGAATAAAGCACAAGACATTTGTTGTGCATAAATTGCTCTTTACAAATAGGAACCTGTTACAGACAAAGCCACAATTCCCCTTTCATTTTCACATATCAGTGAAACATACTAAATATCTGGTGAGCGAGGAGAAGCAAATATTATTGAAAAAAGGTCAGATGCCTCATTTGCTACAATTAATGAAAATAATAAGTTAATCTGTGAGGTACCATAAGCTACCAGTGACTGGAACAATGAGGCTAACTAAGCTATTGTTGTGTAAATGATTGCAGTGCACAATGTGGAATTATCAAGGAAAAAGTCTAATTAGAATAAATTCTGTCTTTTAAAAAGTCAAAACCAAGAGAGCGAGACACCTAGACGTGTGCGGGTACTCAAGCCCTTCATTCATTCCAGACCCAAGCCTCCATAAATTAACTGAGTGGAAATGAAAATGTCATCTCTCTCCTAAAGTAGTTGACTCTCATTTATTATTCCTCAAATACATCATCTGCAGCACATACATTTGGATTAAGACCATGCATATTAAAATATACTGCTGAAGAAAACAGGCATTTGCATTCTGAATATTGGTATAAACAAATTTCACAAAAAAAAAAAAATGCTTATCAAACCATAACCTCCCTCAGCTGAAAAAACAACATTTCAATGAATGACAATCTTGGCAAAGTAACTTGTCAGGAGATGAATGACTATCACATTCTCTAGAACTCATTTTTCTTTATGGCGCAAACATGGGTGCGTCTTCATCTAGTGATCTTGGCACTGATGTCAGAAGTGGGCTTGCTGCTTGACATATGACTGCAGAATGTGTGATGCTGTAATAGTTAGCATAACTCAAGCAGCTGTCTTCACCCTTCAACTCCCATTGAAGCGCAGCCAACGACTGACCTCAGCACTCTGCAGGTGCGACCAACCTAACAGATGCAGGAAACACTTCCTAGATGTTTACACTGTCAAGATAAGTCATTCAAATGAAATGAAACCATACCATATGATGCCATATGAAACCATAAGTTTATATTTGACTTTTATAATAGTATTTTCTCATACAAAACTCATAACCACAATGCTAGGAAGTTTTGGGAAAGTGTTGCTAAGCAGTTGCTAATAGGGCTGCACAATATACTGAATAACTTTTTTTTGCAATATGGCTTAACGTCACAGGCAAATTGCGAAGGTTTAAAAAAAATGTACGTGTTGCCGGTTTCAGAGTGAAGCGCAGCACTGCGTTTATTTACACGCATGCAGCTCATGATACTGTGTTTCAGTGTCTCAGACCATCTTGGTTCATTTACTGAGAATTTTTTCGCACTGAGATGCTGAAACATTGTATCATGAGCTGTACACAAGTAAATAAACATAGTGCCATGCTTCACTCTGGGACTACCAATGCATATATTTGTTTTCCGGCAAACCACTAAAATAAAAGCTCAATGGTTTAACATTTGAAAATGAAAAAATTAAGGCATTAGTATTGTAATTTTACAGTTGTACTATAATAGAATCATACATATATATATATATATATATATGGGTCAAAGACGTTAAGATGTCCGTATCAAAAGAAATTTACAAAAGTGATTTTATGTCTATACAAAGCACATTAAATGTAAGTAAAGTGTCTAATTTTAAGGTTTCAAATAAGTTTTTGTAGAATAAAATGTCAAAATTTGATTGAAATAATGTTACACTGTCATTCAGTGTAACACAATATTTATATAAAATAATATATATATAAGATATATATATATACACACACACATACACACACACACACACACGTATATACACACACACATCTATGTAATATGCATTGCTAAGAACTTCATTTGGACAACTTTAAAGGCGATTTTCTCAATGTTTTGATTTTTTGGACCCTCAGACTCTCAAATAGTTGTATCTCGGCCAAATATTGTCCTATCCTAACAAACCATACATCAATGGAAAGATTATTTATTCGACTTTCAGATGATGTAAAAAAAAATTAAGGCAATAGTATTGTAATTTTACAGTTGTACTATAGTAGTATAATCTTTACTACTTTTATTAAATACTTGTTTATTTTACTGTAAAAAGTATTATTGTAATATATTTCATATTTTGTTTAATATTGTTGATAATATTCACAATAAAAATAATATTATTAGTTTATAGAAATATTAAATGAGTCAAAACCAGAGGGTTGATATGTGTGGAATATAAAAACTAAAGCGGAAAAATATTTGAGTCACATCTTGTATAAAAATATAAATAAAAATATATAAATAATATAAGAATAACTATAAGCAACCATAATAGACCCTTGACAAGCACAACCTATTTGCAGTGCTAGCATAACAGTGTCAAAAGGTCGTGATCTTTAAGAGAACATTAAAGGTGCAGTGCTGATTAGGAGACCAAGAATTGACTAAAACTCTACTGATTTAGTGCCCCCTGCTGGCGCTGATCCTGAAACTACCACCCCCTGTGTAGTTCCCTTTCATCAAAACGTCTGTTTAAACTGATTTTAATGTCATTTTAAAGTTCTAAATTGTCTTATTGAACCCAACTGAAACAAATTAGACATGAGGAAAAATGTGTGTGCATGCTTAGCCTGCAGATACAAGCTCTGGGATGTGCTTGTGTCTGATTACCACTGAAAAGATCCCCTCTAGGAAGATGGTTCCTTTGTTTTAATGAGACAGAACTCGTAAGACGCTTTTCTCTTGAAAAACAACAGGCCGATGTAAAAACTAGGAAGTCACTTAACAGCTACAACAGCTCTCTCGCTGAGCTGAGATTCTTGCGTGTGACTTCATGGAACAACACAAATTGTTCTGCGCTGCAGCAGGAGGTTCATTATAGCCCCCCACGGGTCGTCCGTTCTGACAAACACGTGTGCGCACACCCTCTCTTTCAATGACAGGTTGACGCCTCATTGTTATGAAACAGCTGTCCTGGTCTGTCTGGTTTGTGCTGTTGTCTCTGCAGCACGTGACTGATGCCATGCACGTCTCCACAATAAGGAAGGCCCGATGGCTCTGAGCCACTGTGAGTTTTGGGCCAATTGGTGGAAATGTCACATGCCCTATCGTACTGATTTTACATTAGTTAATTTTATGCTTTACAAATGTGATGTGGTTTTGTGCAATTTGCTCTGCTGACTTAAAGGACACATCTGGATTTTCAACCAGCTTTGTGTTGTTATAATGCTACGCCCTGATCTCTCTGTTTATTTGTCAGCTAAACTAGCTCCAGGGCTTATGTTAAATCTACAGACAGTACTTCTCCATTTTTGTGTGTCTCTGTCCACAAAGAATCAGACTGAGCCCAGTGCATTATAGGGGTTGATGTTTCCCTACCTTTTTTGCAAAAAAGTTTATGCCACAATCATTTTTCTCTGCTTTTTCTAATCATGTAGGACGATTAAAAAATGTAAAAAGTGTACATCAAAAAAAAAAAAAATTAAATTAAAAACATAAATTATTTATAATAAACATTTTTTGTAAATAAGAAAAATATACAAATAATATAATATATAAAAATAAAAAAAAACATTTAAAAAATAAATATTTTAATATTTCTGTAATACTTCTATTCAGCCAGGGCACATTAAAATTATCAAAAGTACAGGAAAGTCATTCATAATATCCTGGAAAAGAAAAAAAATGTATCGCCATTTCCAAAAAAAAATTCAGCAGCACAACTGTTTTCAACACTGATAATAATAATAAATGTCTGAGCATCAAATAATTTCATCAAATAAGGATCATGTGTCACTGAAGACTAAAGTAATGATACTGAAATTTCAGCTTTGCATCACAAGAATAGATTACATTTAAAAATATATACAAATTTTTTTAAATATTTTTTTTATTGTCATAATATTTTACACTATACATGCAGGTAAATACATGAGAGTAAAAACAAAAAGCTGTAAATATATATTCATATTATTTTACATTCATATTATTTTTTTAATTATTTTCCAAAAAAACTGTTGCTATCTATCTATCTACAGTATCTTAGGAGGAGGAGGAGGTGACTTGTGGCCAAGTATGGTGACCCATACTCGGAATTTGTGCTCTGCATCGATCGATCGATCGATCGATCTATCTATCTATCTATCTATCTATCTGAGCACTATCTATCTATCTATCACCTTTATTTTTTTATTTTCCAAAAAAACGGAAAATAATAATTAAAAAAAAACAAAAAAAAACTTATGATTGGACCAGTAAAAATCAGAAAACAGATAAAAAAAATTATTATTGTCGAGCCTTGTTAAAAGTGTCAGAAAAGCACATTTTAGAGGTTACAAGGCCTGAGAGAAGTGCCATACCTTGCAATCCATCGATAACTATATTTATACCTCTCCAACGCCAGACAGCTTGAACAAATAGAATTTCTAATTCAGCATTCCCATTAGATTTCTACACAAAACCTCGACTGAGGGCCAGAGCAGATTGTGTTATTTTCCTAATAATACGCACTGGCTTACAGAATCATCCTCTGAGTGGTTAGTCCTTTTTCTAACCGTGTTCAAGCAAGCTGTGAAGCAATTCCATTGTTTGGTCTCGTTTGAATAGTGATTGGTGCAGACACAGAGGACTGTAGGCAGTCTGACAACAGACTGGAATAAAGATGTTTTCCTTTCGTTACTAATAATTCAGGAATGCGTCTCCTCCTCGTACACATCAAGCTTGGCAAACATCTCACATATGCAGTGATTTGTTTATGGATTAGAATGGTGATAAAGTGAAAATGGGATGAAAAAGAAGTGAAATCAGTTCTCAGCTCAACATTAACCTTGATAACATCACACAGCCGATTCAGTGGAAAAGTTTAGGTATAAATCTGAAAGAAATAAATGTTTGGCAATGCATCAGTGTTTAAAATATCACTGCTGGGTTTCCAGTATCACTTACAATTTCAAAGTTCAATTTTTTCAGCTATAATCTCAAAGGCCGTCCACTAAAATAATTGGTCATCATCGTGTACTAAACCTTACAATGTGTCTGCTGGCTAATAGGTGTCTAAAACGCCACAGAAGCGTCCAAAGACCCTGTGACAGCTAACACCCGTTATATGGTTTACTTCAAAGTGCCTGGAGATTGTAAGGAAAAAATGAAGCATGAAAGTTTTTTTCAGGAGTCAGGACAGTATTCTCTGAGTGCCTGTTCTTTGAGTATGTGCTTAGTTCTAATACATCCTACTTTATGCACTGGCTCTAACATCTTTCTGAAAGCTCTTCTTTAGTCAGCCTCAGTTTCATTTGTTCCACACTGCTTATCAGAGCTTTCAGACTGTGCTGCACTTTTGCATTATGACGTTAACAGAAATCCTTTTAAAAGAATCTGTCTGCATATTCAGAACGGAAATTAGAAAGTAAGAGAGCTCAGAGGCTCAAGTCTAATAGTTCCTACAGAACCTGGAGGTAATTATGTTCACTTGACAAAACCAACATACTGTTATTGAACATACGCTTTCAAAATTCCTAAACCCAGACCAAGACTTTAAAGTGTAACATGTCCTAGACCTTTCAAACTACAAGCTTTCTGCCTGTTTTGACTTAGTATGTTGCAAATTTTAAAGTATTGAAGTATTATACATATGTATATATTAATAAACACACACACACACACACACACATATACAGTATATATACACATATATACATATACATATATGTATATACATATACATATATTTATATACACATATACATAAAACGTTGCTAAAATTAATCTCACTTAAATTAAAACTAAAATTAAAAAAAGATTTTAAATAAATTAAAGCTATACAGAATTATTTAAAAATAACAAAAATTGCAAACAAAAAAGTCCTCTAATTAAAAAGCTAATTTGTAAGCTAATTCAAAATATTAAAAAATAGTATATAAATAACACCAAAGTAGCATTGCCAAAACTGAAACTTTAAGAAAATTCTGAAATTCTTATACCTTGCAATCAAGCTACATCCAGAAATTCATCCTGTTCTGAATCATTATATTTTTCGATGATGGACTGTTTTTCGGTAAATAGCTCATTGTGAAATTTCAAATCATGCAGCTTGTTGAAGGCATGTGTGATATTACTTTTAAGTGATCATATAGGGCCTATAAACTATCAATAAAACTGCCCAAAAAAATCTATAGATTTACATTGAGGAAACTCATTTTGAGGCCAGAAGGCTGTTTTTGTAAGCAACCACACAGCAACACCTTGGCATCCACCCAAACACCAGTACAATGTGTGCCAAAGCACCACATTTTCTTCATAAAATTTTTTAGATGCTTCTAGACCATTGATAATGTAAGGGGGGAAAAAAAGCTGTTTTATTATTCCAGTGAGCCGTCTTCAAAAGAATGTATGTGGTCATCTCCAAAATTATCTGACAGATAAATCTCCATATGGAAGTGGTTGCCATGGCAATTCAGTCCTCCACTGCAATGCATAATTCTTGCTCCTAAATTGATACATTTCCATTTCTAAAATGATATTTTGAAACATTCATGCATCTCAGGCCTGGCAGCAGCTTTGTCCATTACTGCATTTATCCACAGAGGGGACTGTAACATCCTGATTGCTGTCATTTCTCATGTGGAGACCTTGCAGCATGAGAATCACAGCAAAGTCCCATCCACCCAATTCACCAGACACACAAACCCATTTCTACAGCCGCTTTTATGTAAGAGGGAAAAGCAGAGAGCATCCAAACCGGCTCAGAAGAGCAGTAATGAGCACAGGGGAAATTCCAAAAGCATGTAAACTGAAAGAAAAAAGATCAATATTAAATGAAACCAAAACAAATATGACTAAAAGTCAAACCCTTTAAAGGACTACTTTGAAGTATCTTGTATTTATTTCCTTACAAAATTTACACTAATACTGAAATGGTCAACATGACCCTATGACAAAAACGTACCTTTGGGAACATTTTCACAAGACACGAAATACGTATTGCCACTCACGCTTCTTGACATATTCAATGTGAAATGAGTTAATAAAAGAGTTTTTTTCCCCCGGAACAGATGAACGTTTTATGGCACGTTTTATGTGACATTGGTTTTGTAGCGTCACTGCAGTTCTGACTTGAAATGTTCGTTAAGTGGCGCTATAACTCGCTATAACTAACCTACCCGATAGTATGAACAAAAGCGAATGTGACGTAAAAATGCATTCGTAAGCATGCCGTTTTAGCTTATTTTTCGATCTCTCATCTTTCAGCTCTATCATTGTGAGTCATGTTTTTGACGGGATTTGTAACCAAGGATTAAGAAGTCCAATTCCGTGCCGGCTGAGGTACCGAGCAAGACTGTTACATCCAGAAAGCAAAACATATGGAGCTATAATCATAACCGTGCATGAAAACGATTACAAGTGCTCGATGTTTTACCGACTCTAGTGTTCATTTCTGTTGGAAACTGCAGTGATATGTACTTATTGGTACGTATTTCGCATCGTGCGAAATAAATCCCACAGGTACGCTTAAGTCACGAGACCAGGTAGGAAATGGTAGTCAACTCTATTTACTTATTTTACTTATTTTAACATGTACCGGTTTTGTTTGTTTGTTTTTGTGTGTGTGTATGTGTATAATTCATTGATGCATATTATTAAAATGTTTTTCTAATATTCAGAGCTATGTAGATTACTTACAAATTGTAGTCCATTACTTACAGATTACATAATGAAAACTGTAGTTAGTAACATAATCTTATACTCATTTTAGGTAATGTATTATGACTACTTTTTAGATTACTTTTTTTATTTAACTTGTTTTAAACTTACAATTAAACATACCATACTGATATAAAAAAAAGCAAAGAGAAAAAATATATATTCCATTTTTTGATATCAACATTATTAAATTAATTGGATTTCTCAAACTGGGCTTAATTCAAGAACTGAAGTGGGCTTGTGAGTTGATAAAAAGCTAATAATGTAAAATAAATAATTTAAACATTTGAACATTAAAAACAGGAATATCTCATTTGTTCACCTGCATTCATTTAGTGACATTGAACTGTAAACATGTTTTGTTAAATTAGTGAAATATTAACTTCTTAGAGGTATTTCAAGTAAATATCTCATGTCAAAGGAGTTTGCTTTTTCACCCAAATTTAGAAGCATGGATTGCAAATTTATTTAAATGACATTTACACAACCATTTTATATTGTAAATATAGTGAAAAATATGTAGGAATTTTAGAGATGGAAATTTAAAAGAGAAAAAAAGAAGAATCAAGGGTCAATCAATAAATTATGAATTATTTACTGCCATTGTGTTAATAATATGTAATCAAGTAATCCATAAAAAAGTAACTGTAATTTGAGTACAAGCATTATAAAATGTAATATACTCTAATTATGAGTGCTTGATTTTTGGAATCTGATTACATAATTCAGATTACATGTAATCAGTTACTACACAGCTCTGCTAATATTGCATCAGAATACAAAAACTTGTTCCATCTCCACCTCTAATTTCCAACCATCTGACTTAACTCCTACTTTTCACCATCCAATCAGCTACAAATGACTAAAATCAAGAAATCATATCAACCAACCTATGGTACCTATTGGTTAACCTATTGGTTAACTGAATATCCTGTTTCAGTCTGAAGCAATTGTAACTGAGGAAAATGTAACACTTTAGATTAGGGAATGGAGGTATTTAAAGGTATAGTTCACCCAAAAATGAAAATTCTGCCAACATTTACTAAACCTCACATTGTTCCAAACCTGTATGAGTTTCTTTCATCTGTTGAAATTAAAAAAGAAGCTATTTTGAAGAATGTTGGTTACCAAACAGTTGCTGGTAGCCTTTGACTTCCCTAGTAGGAAAAAATGCTATGGAAGTCAATGGCTACCAGAATTACCAACATTATTCAAAATATCTTCTTTTGTGTTCAACAGAAGAAAGTAAATCTTTGAGGTTTGAAACAACATGAGGTTGAGTAAGTGATGACAGAATTTTCATTTTTGGGTGAACTTTCCCTTTAAAACTGTATTCTGCATTATTTCTCTGTCACTAATCAAAAACTAATCTGAAACTCAAGTTTACCTCATCAACCCTTCATTCAAATTTTTATGCTGGTAACATCATTTGCAATAACAATATTAATTTTAAATTACTTCTCAAACCTTTGAGCCCTTTTGTCAGATCAAAGGTAGAAAAAAATGGTCAGGAGTGCCATTTCATGCTAACATCAAGGGGGCAATAAAATGACACCTTTTTTTACTCTGAGTGACCTTGGGAAATGGTTACCCCAGCAACCACCAAAGTCAGTGTAGCTCATGTGTCTGAAGCTGTTAATGTCTGTCTGCCTTCTTCTCATTTCTCTCTTTATTCCTCTCACCCTGTCATCCGCCCTTCTCCACATCTCTCTGTCTTTCTCACCCACTTTCTCACTCCCTCTTTCTTCATGACAACAGGCCAGCCTATCAAAACAAACAAAGTTTTTCCCTCATCCGTCCTGATCCAGCAGGAGACACATTCAGGATTACATGGATTGGGAGAATGTATACTACAATATCACTGAATGACAGATAAGAATATATAACATGAGGGAGACATGGAAAAAGATAAACCATATTTACACAGTAAATATTGGCAGTTATACTGTGAAATGTTTTAAAAATGTAAAATAACTGTTTTCTATTTGAATATATTTTAAATGAAATTTATTTTTGTGATGCAAATCTGCATTTTCAGCATTTCCATTATTCAGTGTCACATGATCCTGCAGAAATCATTCTAATATGCTGATTTGCTGCTCAAGAAACATTTCTTATTATTACCAATGTTGACACCAACAGCTGTGCTGCTTATAATTTTTATGAAAATAATGATGGAATTATTTTTTCAAAATTCTTCAATGAATAGAATTTTCAAAAGAACAGCATTTATTTGAAACAAAAAACATGTCATATTAAATGTCTTTACTGCCACTTTTGATCAAATTAACATATTTTGCTGAATAAAAGTATTAATTTCTTTAAAAAAATAATAATAATAAAAATAAAAAAAACTTAACTGACCCCAAACTTTATAACGGTAGCATACAGAATTGCGATTGCTTTTTCTTCTTACTTTTATTTGCATATTAAATTCTGATTGGTACAGTTATCTTAATACTAGTGACTACTGTATGTGTTGATTTGTTTCCATTTGCACAGAAATAAACACTAAAACTTAGCTTACAGCACATTATTCTTTTGTTGCCTTGCAAGCACTGCATTTCTTCAGGGAATGCAAATTTAGTTCTAAATGACATATATATATATATATAACTATCAAGTTAGACCAAATAAAAATCTGAAACAAAGACATTCCCTTCTAGTCCTGCAGCAAACCTCCGATCAGACTATCTCGAAAGTGCCCTGAGGCACAGACTGAGCACAGATCAAAGTTTGACTGCCATCCATAATTTTCCAGCCTGTTTTCTAACCCAGCATCACGTCTGGAGTGCATAAATAGCAACCATTGTGAGGCATTTCAGCATCAGAGATGTGATGAGACAACGGCAGCCTGATTTCACAAGAGTTTAGAAGTAACAAAGAACAGGCTGATTGGTTCAATTACAGAATAAAGAGTTTCCTGATAAAACAGGCAGTGCACAGAACCTACTCACAGTCACGACTAATATGTTGTGATGTTGATGAATGGGCAGCTAATGACAAATAACTGTTCTTCAGGGCGTAAGATCAAGCTTAATGGAGAGAATGGACAACTAGTCATTATCTAAGCATCTTTTTATGGGCATCAGTTTAAAAGTTGCAGATTAAAATAGGTCTGTGAGGTTAGATAACTGTTCGGTGGGAGGGCTATCTGTATCTGTGAACAGTTGACACTGCAACATTTACAAACTGTATGCCAGGTTCTTAAAACGACCCTAATCTGCTCAATTAGATAGAATAATCATAGTTATACGCTGGGAAAATGATGGACCTCCGAGGCACGCTCTCTCAGAGGCCAGTGTTTGAAGATGGCAGAGAGGCAGGGGGCGTCTAAAAGCGTCTCCTTCTTCCCCTGTCTTGGCAGAGCCCCTCTTAAAAAGCGTTCAGGAACACAGCAATTGATTTCAAAGCGAGCGAATCAGCTGGGTCGTGGGAGTCTAAAAAACGGCAATCAACGTGTCACTGTTAATTAGGCGCCACTCGGAGATGCCCGTGAAACTCCGCTTCCTTAGCAGGGTGGAAAAGAAAGCACAAAAAGCAGTTTTTTAAGAACCAGAGCTGGAGGGTTGCCTGAGCTCCTGTGTGCGTTTTCTCCTGAGAGATAGAGGACAGGGCTGACGGTCTTATCTAAGCATCCTCACATCAGCTAGACCAGGACTGAGCTAGTCTCAGCCTCAGAAGGCAAGCCCAAGGACTGCACAAAGTTCACTGAAATCTGATTGAGAGGCTTTATGCAACTTTCAGGAGTAAACGCACACACGTTTTTTTCATCAGTTCACCTGGCAATGAAGTTTAGGATGCATGCATAATATATGACAGCCAAGCGGTTTGGAGAATGGATGGATGGATATATCGGTATCATATCGGTTATCGGCCGATAATATTAAATTCATTTAATATTTAGTTGTTGTAATATTTAATGAAATATTTAAATTAATTAAATTAAATCTAATTTAGTAAATAATAATATAATATAAAATATAATATAATAATTACAATATGTACCACACATACATTAAATAATTCTATAATTATTATTAGCATTATATATAAATTAATTATTTTAATTAATTAATTATTATTATATATATATATAAATATAATGACAAAATAGAATTATATAATTATTACTAATAATTAATACAGATTAATACTAATTAATACTAATTTCTTCTTTTACATTCACATTTATTATTTTAAAACACTAATAATTTACTAACACTGTTAATGTAATCTTAAGCAAATCTTAAAATAAATATTCATTTTCATATTGTACAATATGTTGTTGAAATGCCTAAATAGTAATACACTTGTAAATAGCAATTTTTTAAGTTGTGCATCCCAAATTTAAGTACAATAAATTCAAATAATCTATTTCTGATAACTCTGCATAACAACAAAACACACTGTTGTTTATTGCATAACATTACAGTGAAGTGGCTGTCTAAGTGGACATTTTTGGCCAGTATGAGCTGCTATGATGACTTGTTGCCAAATAACTGGCTATATGAGACTATGACTGAGGCAGGATCCAACTCCACATCTCACTGGACACGAGTTAAAGCAGGAGACAGAGAAAATTATGCCTTGGGGTTAATTAGGGGGTATTAGCATCTCAGCCCACGTCTTTAACTGCTACACCACCACGAAAATAAGAGAGGAAAAAGAGTAATAATAAGAAAGCGAGAAAGAGAGAGACACCAGCAATGCAGCAACTCACCTACAGAATGATGGACAACACAGACGAGTCGTGCTGACAACAATATTGGTATTTTCACAGTTCATTTCTCGAGGATGCCTGGGCAAAATATAGAGGGTACAATGCACATGCGGTTTATTTCAGAAACCTCTGCTGTCTGACTGCCTCGGTGATGTCATCAAGCTCGATCGGGCCTGACAACACAGACGAAATGAATGCTTGTGATTTTGTATGACTGGCAGTTCTTCTTTATGGCTGTTTTTCAGACATGATGAAAACTATCTGGCATCTTCTCGCAAAATTCTCACTTTCAGTGTTGCAAGACTTTCACCTAATGCAGAATGAAAGGCACAACTGCCACTTCTGTAATAAATCTGTAATGCAATGTATATTTAAAGTCATTTTGTTGTGTTAATTAACTGCCAAAGGGCTTGGAAATAGCTACATTTCATTACAAGTTAATTATATTTTTCAGCATTAGAAATCTCAAGTGATTATATTGGGAACATGAGGGTGTGCAAAACAAAAAGCAAAGACGTTATTTTACAACCCTGTAAATTAAAGACAGTGTTGCCCATCAATTTTATCGACTGTCCTAAAGAACGAGCAAAAATATACACTTCCATTCTAAACTTTGGGGTCGATAATATATATTAAAAAGAAAGAAAGAAAGAAAGAAAGAAAGAAAGAAAGAAAGAAAGAAAGAAAATGAAAAGAAAAAGAAAAAGAAATTAATATTTTAATCATCAGCAAGGTTGCATTAAATTAAGAGTGACAGTAAATACATTTGTTACAAAAGATTTATATTTTAAATAAATTCTGTTTTTGAACTTTCTAGTCACCAAAGACTCTATAATAATAATAATAATAATAATAATAATAATAATAAAAATTGAGCAGCAAATCAGCATATTATGTGACACGAAGACTGGAGTAATGATGCTTTATAAATTACATTATAAAATACATTAAAATATAAAACAAGTATTTTAAATAATATATCACAATATTGCTGTTTGAACAAATAAATGCAGCCTTGATGAGCTCACTGAACTTTTTTCAAAATCATTAAAACATCTCACTGACTACAAACCACTGAGGCGGACAGTTCACTTTTTATTGATATAAATTGTTTAATCTTCTGAAAATTTGACAATTTTACCCAATATCTGAAGAGTTTATTTGCAAAAACAGATAACTCCGTTTTTAAAAATTTTCAAAAATCATGTTTTTTATTGTGTTATCATGTTTTTATTGTGTTAGTTAGCTGTATTTTTGAAGTTATTATTATTTAATTAAAACAACCCAACTGCAGTGTGATTGATATCAACTGGAATGCAGAATTAAATTTTGATTTTTGAACATTTTTAAAAAACTGAGTTATCTGTTTTTGCAAATAAACTCTTCATTTCTAGTTCATGCTAAGGTCAAGCCCTGTTCAAATCAATTTATGTTTCCCATGCAGTTCATGTGAGCAGCGCTATATATGTACAATGCAAGAAGGTGATGCCTACTTAGTGCCCTTCAAATCAGTCAACTATGAGGTTTCAGTTCAGTTGCCTCACTAGGTTTTGGAACAGAGCTTAACTGTGCACTTAGCTCATATTTAGCTCCATGAAGACTAGTTTAATTTTCTAATGAACACACAGGCCATCATCTAAATCACAGAATATAATTAGCACACCAAATGTGCTTTCATCCTCCCACAGCAGTTTACACACTTCAAATGCTCCCTAGGTTAAGAAAATATTCTGTAAGCACTGCCTCCACCTGTTGTCATCTAAGGCAGCGTGTGTAGCGTCTGAAGGCTTCCCTAAGGCTGTGCTGAAAGTGGGAGAATTTTCTGAAGAATGTAAACTATGAGGGCCAGAGGCTTCCCCTCAGCCAAGATGAAGCCCTGCAGCAGTGTGCGTTCAGCTTGTCAGTTTCTCTCAGAGCTGCTCACAAGCATGAGGTCTTCCTCAAAATGACAAGAAGGAGCTCGCAATCTGTTGCTGCCAAATGAGAAGTGGGTCATCTTAGATTACAATAATCTTAATCTCTCAAGCCAAATCAAGTGGAGGCTGGAATGGTACAGCAGTGTGGGATGTGTGGTAAAATCAATGAATGTTTTTGTTTCATTCAAAGTAAATGGTAAAAATAGACACATTTTTAATCGCAGCCATGGTATTGTGGGTAGTGCACGTTGATAATGCATGAAAGAGTCTTTGTCTTATGGAAATGCAGGTTTGATCCAGTCTGTATCTTTCCCAAACCCATTCCCTGTCTCTCTTTCCAATAGTTCCCTATCTCAACTCCTCCTGTCCATAAAGACAGTAAAGATGTTTTGTTTTTTTTTAATTTATATTTTACATTTTTTTTATAGTTTATGCAAGAGAAACAAAAAGGTTTGTTCCCATATGTCAAGCAAGTACGCTTGAGCTTCATTTACCATATTTGATGTGCTCTATGTGTGTGTGTTGTTCAATGTGTGAACAGCCTAAATTAAATACGTTCATCATATAAAATGATCACGTCTCTTCAGAAGACTTGGATTAATTGGATTCATATGGATTACCTTTATAATTTCGATCAACTTTTTGAAGACTCAAGATTTTGGCTGCATGGAAATTTAATAGATGGACAGAAATCTCTCAGGATTTATTAAAAATATCTTCATTTTTGTTTCGAAGATGAATGAACGTGTTATGAGTTTGGAATGCCAAAAAGGTAAGTAACTGATGATAATTTTCACTTTTGAGTAGTGCTGTCAAAATTAGCGTGTTAATGCATGTGATTAATTTTTTCAGTTTAATACATTAAAAATATTTAACGCAATAAACACAGGGGCGGGGCTAGGGTTGGCCACCTCACTCAAAACTGCTTATTCTGTCCTTTTTTTCTTGACAAGAATTGTGGTCTTTACAACCACATCAAACAAGAGACTTTTCAGATGCGCACCCAAACTTCACCTCAAAATTGATGGCTCTCAATTATACTGTAATGTTGAATGTCTAGTCAATGGTTAAATATTAAGAAAAAAAAAATTTCCTAGAGACATCAGTAGTATTGGTATCAGTGATACTCTTCTTCAGTCATAAAAAAGATGCCATTAAACAAATATTAAAAATATACTGTCTTTATGTTGTTTCTTCATTAATTTGAAGATTGAATGTATAATTATTGCAATATAAAAGTATATTTAAAAAGTTTAATGTTAGGTGGCACTAATCGCGATACCAGAATCTAAGACATTGGTATCAATACTAAATCGAAAGACAACCCTCAAAAGATATCAGAGTTGAAAACAAATGTGTACTAATTTCTTTATTAATTTACATCAATTATTTCATTGTTTGAAATTAAATGCAACTACAAATATTATGAGATCTAAACATCATTTGCAAGTTTGAGCTTCTGTTACCATATTTCAGAAATCAATATGCTCTTATGTATGTGCATTGATCAGTGTTGTAAATAAAAGTGGAAATTAAATCAGCTAAATGATACACTCACTTGATGATCTCTTAACTGTACGAAAAGAAACTCTGTTTGATCCATCTTGTTTCTCTCACATTTGCCCGTTTCGCATCAGTTTGGGTAAACTTTGGTGAACTTTGGAACAGCAGCCTATCAAGTACAGAAAAGAGCAAAATCATGATATTGTTCCGTTTGAAATATAATATATATCCATAATTTTACAGTACCGGTATAGCACGCAACCCTGTCCAGCCCAGGAAGTTAGGGAGTCTGTGTACTTCTTATACATCATCAATAAAGTTGAGTCTTAGTTAAGTCTGCTTTCTTATACTTTGTACTGAAAGCTCAAACTAAAATGACATTAAGCAGTTATTTATTATAGGAGAAAATAAGCATTCCACTCAAGCATGCAGTCCGCTTAATGCAAAAGAAATTTCCAGATTTGACAGTTTACTCCGAAGCTGCATTAAACACCACACTCTGAGTTATGCTGATATCACGACAAATGTCAAACACTGACACAAACAAGTTGCTCTGGCAATCACATGGCACCTTGGTCTCTCTCGATGAGATTAGAGTGTTGACGAAAGCTTAAAAGCGTCCTACAAAGATAGTAGCGCTGGCATTAAAATCCCGTCGCTCCTCAGTAAACATTCCCCCTGAAGCATCCTGGTGGCTTCATGTTATTTTACAAGGCTCTTATCTTTATTAGCATATTATTAACATCCAAAAAGCCCAAAGCAGAGCATTCTTGGGAAGACAGATTTGGACAATATGGCCGTCTTAATGTTTGGCCAGTTTCCCTGCCCTCTGGGTTACGAAGTGCTTCCTTTTTCAAAATATAGAGACTTACGGAACAGGAGAATTTACATTTTTCACAGATAAATACAGTTGTTTCCATTTATGCCAAAGTGGCAGTTCAATTTCTGTCTCCTTCTGTTCGTGTCTGTCAGTTCGCACAAGGCTCATTCTCCCTGCTCTATTTCAGAGATTACTGCCGCACAGCAGCTGCTCATGAAAGCTTCATGCTGTACGACAAACAGCTTCCAAGAAGTTGTGTGTCTCGAGGTCAGCGTTTGATCACAAAGCTGGAAACAGCTCACGCTTTTAGTGCGTTTTTCACGTGGCCCTCCTGCTGTGGCGCTATCATGATACGATGATGGTGTCCAGTGGTAATATCATGGTACTTTAAGATACTATGCTATACAACTGAATGAAATTCATAAATGATGGCATTGTACACTGTACTCTGAGGTGATTCAAAGAATACTATGGTATTAGCATGGTACACAACCAGAAAAACATTTTTCTAAGTGTACACAACCTTTCAAAAGTTTAGGGTTAGTAATATTTTTTGGAAGAGATGTTTTCCCTGCAGCAAGAATTGATCAAAAGTGATTTAGTAAAGATATTTATAACGTTACAAAAGATTTCGCTGTTCTGTTGAACTTTCTATTCATTGAAGAATCCTGAAAAAAATGTATCATGGTTTCCACAAAAATATTAAGCAGCACAACTGTTTTCAACATTGACAATAATATGAAAAGTGATCATGTGACACTGAAGACTGGAGTAATATGCTGAAAATTCAGCTTTGCCGCCACAGGAATAAATTACATTTTAATATATATTAAAATAGATGACGGTTAATTTAAATTACAAAAATATTTCTGAATATTACAGTTTTTTTACTGTATTTTTTATCAAATGAGCATAACATTAAAACACCTTGCCACCAGTTTTCCTTCATTGGATAAATATAAATAATATTCTGCAACATTGCCTAATGGTTAGTGCACGTATTGATCATTTGTGGGCGAACTATGCCTTTAAGTGTGGGTAACCAAAGTCTGGCTCCCTATTGATAAAAGTGGCAAAAAGTATGCAGATTCAGTCTGAACCTGTTAATATTGTATACTGACACTGGGATATACTGCAGCCTCATGATATTCATTTTAAAAAGACAGTGGTGGATTTTGCCAGTCGCTGTCAAAGACACTGATTTCATTCAAAGGATCAACATGTCACTGATGTGAGCATGTCATGTTTGTAGCAGCAAAACAAAACAAAGAAATAACAGTGTGTTATGTACCTGATATAGTTCTGACACTTGTTCATTTCTGATCATTCAATAGCATTGCATCCGCAATGGCAGCTGGCGCTGAATCTAAAGCAGTGGGAATGAGGGTTTCTTTCCACTGAGACACAGAGGAGGAGTTGTCTGCAACAGGCAGATGGGCTGTGCTTTCTTTGCCTAATGGCGATACGCCCCCCGGCTGATCTGTATGCTGAGCGAGAGGTAAATGATACTGTGGCGGGTGCCAACTCCTCAGTCTGTACAAAACACAAGCTCTAGGTGTTAAGAGCGAAGATCTGTCTCCCTAGACTCCAAGAGCTCAATTATAGCAAACTATTAATGAAGGAAGGGTAACATAATCATTTATATTAGGCTACAAAAATGTGAGAAAAATATCTTCAAAGCTGATGAAAAACAGAGTTTGTGTTTGAGCATGAAAGGGTCATACTAAACGCAGCATAATCCACTGATGGAGCTTTGAAGGACTGTGGTCATTAAATTCCTGCGGGGTTTGATTATCGTGTCTCAGTGACTAATATTCATGGCCCATCACCCATCTCTATGCATGTGACCAATCAACATCAATCAAAAGAGCCTCATAAACTATACTGAGTGCCATCACTGATGTAGGGTGGGTCTCACGAAGCCTGTCAAGAACATGACTGTCATATTTTAGCATTAAATCAAAAGAAAGAAATAGAAATTACATTTTGCACAAAGAAAATTAAACCAGTTTTGCATTGTAACATTACTTTCACTGCAATTAAGCACATTCCCCCCAATTTATATTATCACAGTGCAAATAAATAAATAAATAAATAAATGGTAAAGTACTTATTTATAATGGCATTATAAATAATGAAAATTTTATTTAAAAAATCCAAAATAAATATATAAATATACTTATATTTAAATACATAAGTATATAAATATATAATATACTTATAATATGTTTATACACACACACACACAAAAATTAAGTAAAGTATATTATATGTTTATATAATAAATCAATGTTGTTACTCTTATCTAAAACTAAAGCTATTAAAAATCATTTGTGACCCTGGACCACAAAATCTGTCATAAGGGTCAGTTTTTCGAAATTGAGATTTATACATCATCTGAAAGCTGAATAAATAAGCTTTCCACTGATGTATGGTTTGTTAGGACAGGTCAATATTTGGCTGAGATACAACTATTTGAAAATCTGGAATCTGAGGGTGCAAAAAAATCAAAATACTGAGAAAATCGCCTTTAAAGTTGTCCAAATGAAGTTCTTAGCAATGCATATTACTAATCAAAAATTAAGCTAATATATTTATGTAGGAAATTTACAAAATATCTTCATGGAACATGATCTTTACTTAATATCCTAATGATTTTTGGCATAAAAGAAAAATGGATAATTTTGACCAATACATTGTATTTTTGGCTATTGCCACATTTAAGGATAATTACATATAATATAATACTAGGATAATTTTATATGATTTTTTTTTTTTAGGGAACAATTTCACCTTTTTATGAGATTCTAAATATATATCTCTAGTCCACAGCTCCATGGTTTCAAAAAAATAATAAAAAATCACTTCTGGGCAGCACATTGCCACTGCCAGTCAGGCAGAAACTTGTGAGGGTCCTGTCATAAAAAGAGAGGCAGCAAATAAAACTGCAACAAATCAGACTGACAGACAGCCATGCCCAGCTATGATGACTATCAGTATCTCCACAGTGAGCTTGATACACAAACCACTACACCTGGACAGACACAGAGTACACAAGACTGCAATTCTATTAAAAAAAAAAAATTCATCAAAAATCAAAATGCCTCTAGGTCAGACTCAGCTGCCAAACAGTAGAAATGTAAACATACAGAGGCTTTGATGAAGAGTGATTCTTAAAAAATGGTTTGGGAATGATGATTGACATACCGACATTTAGGATTTAACAGACTTCCTGCTACTTGAGTCACTTGAGGCCGTTTAGCCAAAGAAAAAACAAGGGGGGAAAAAACAGCCTGTCTCCTGTTTCCTGCCCAGCTCTGACAAACAAACAGCTGATGGGTTACCGGCCTCAGGCCCACCAATGAAACAACACTCATTAGTGTCACCGTCCAGTCTTCTTTAAACAGAAAACCGCACTAGAAGAGGACGAAAGAGCGCGGCTAAAGAGCTGCTGGCACAGCTACACAAGCTGAAAACTGATGAGGGTAAATATTGAGATTCCTTTGGGCCCAAGTGTTTATGAATCAGACTTCTCAGAAAAAAATAAACCTTCACTATTTAAACAGATGATAATAGCATGGGTCACAAGGCTGGACAACATCTGAGACCACAGCTTCCCCACCTCTGAAACACAGTATCAACCAATGATGCCAAAAGTATCTCTCTTGCACGAAACCTTATCATATCTGCAATATGCATTTTGGGAAGAAAAGATATCTCTTTAAAGGAACCATAATTTACCATGAGGAATCAATTTTTCATTTATCTTCTGTGGATTCAATATACTTCACTATTGTTCACAAGTTTGGGTTCAGTAAGATTTTTCCTTTTTTTTCTATTTCTATATTTCTATTCATCGAGGACACATTAAAGTGATTAAAAGTGGTAGAAGATTTCCATTTCAAATGAATGCTGTTCTTTGGACTTTCAATTCATCTGAATGTATAACTTAAAAATATTAAGTGGCACAAATGTTCAACATTTATAATAATAACAAATGTTTCTTAAGCAGAAAATCAGCATATTAGAATGATTTCTGAAGGATGATGTGACACAAAATTTTTTTGTCATCTTTGTCATCACAAATAAAATTAAATTTTAAAACACTGTACATAAAAATAAAAAATAGTCCATTTTAATACTTTGCTGTTTTTTGTACTGTATTTTTGATCAAATAAATGCAGTGTCTGTGAACATAAGACACTTCTTTAAAAAATAAATAAAATAAAATAAAATAAAATCTCACAACCCCAAACTTTTGACTGGTAGTGTACATAAACTTCATTCCCATTTCAAAAAGAGCTTTAATTGAAACTAAAACATCTTGTTCTGAAACCTTTGGATTACTTCTTACCACCTGAACAACTAATGACAAGAGTAAAATGATTTTGAAAAAAAAAAAGATAAAAATGAACACTAATAAATTAATAACATTGCGAAATGTAATCTTTAGGGAATCTCAAAACGAACATCCTTTAAGCTTTGCGTTTGAGTAGCTAATAAAATATTTCAACTCAAATCAATATTTTATGTCTAATTATTTACTTATGTGACAAGTAGCAGTGTAATAAGTGGGATAATGTACATCCAACTGGTTGTTATCGCAGAAACCCCTTCAGGGTGACACTAGACCATTCCGCTTTGTGTCCTGATTGCCCTGTCGGAGTTTATTCTGCGATAACAACCAGCTGGATGTACATTATCCCTTAATTATCGGCTTATCAGTATCAGCCAGAATTTACATTTCAGTACATTCCTAGATGAAAGATTACAAAGAATAGTAAAGTAAAATGACGCATTGATGATTCATTCAAAATAAGATCAGGAATGTACATTAAGGAGAAAATAAAGCATCATTTGTGACCTCATGGTGAGTAAGCCCAAAGAAGTCTTAAAGGCACAGCGTACCAAATAATTCCTAGGTACGAGAGAAAGCATAAAATATTAATGAAACCTAAAGCATGAACTTCTTTGGTGAAGAAATCCTTGACTAACATAAGAGAAAAAATCTCATAGGATAAAAAAGACTCTTTTAACAGTTAACACAAAGCCCATATCAATCACACTTTGTTTTATAGTTCTCCTCACTCGTAACATTTCACACAGTCACTCCTGCACGCATCACTTACTGGAAACTAGCCCCCCCAAAGCACCCACTCTTGTGTATTTGTGACTTCCTCTACTTCGCCTACTTCCTTTATTGTAATCTGTGTCAGTACTTTTCGTCATTTGAGGTGTTCCACGAAAGCATATAATATAAACAGTACTTAAGTCTGAGTTCACAGAACAACTGAGGAACAAACAAGAATTTCGAGCCCATGTGTGTGTACAAGGTTTGTCTCAAAAATCAAATCCTGAGAGGGCAAACAAAACATTCAGAACCATGAAAACAGGATGCTGTCTTTCAGTGGGAATGAGGATGAAGGTAACAAGGGTTACAGATTATACTACCGCCTGTTTTTCTATGTCTATCAGGTGGAAGACAAACCTGTTTGTCCTTTTCCTTTGCCTTCCCGCTGCTGGACACCCGGGAGGAAGTGACATCACGAGGGATGACAGAGATTTGGTGCAATGGCATGTTCATCCCCGCAGTTCAGTGGAGCTCACACTCTCTGAAGCTGAAGCCTGTCCACCAGCACCAGCATGATGAAAAGAACCACTAATCCAAATCTGACAGAGAGACAAAAAGACATGAGAAATGAACACAATGCACACAAACATATCTTGTCAATCAACTGTCGTTAACAGCTTTCTGCAGATGGTAATAGTGTGGTGTTAATTAAACTGGGTAAACAACGCAAATTTTTATAAATCTATACTGTAGGTGTGAAAAAATAATAATTTAAACACTCGTACAACAGCAAGCATATTTCAACATTTTTCAATGGATATCGAAATTTGCAATCTTTGAGGTCTACTTTGACAAATCCAAGGATTATCCAATGAATGAAAAAATGAATGAACTAATGTTAGAGATGTAACTATACACCCCAAGCCGGTTGAAAATCGATACAAATATGTGACGATTCAAATCGGTTGAGATGTTAAACGAATCACGTGTGAGGGGGGGTGTAGGAGTTTATATGAATATATCTCTGAGTAGAAAAGTTTAGATGGTATTTTCTTTTCATGCATAAGTGCAGCACTGATTTGTTTACAGCGGCAACCAAGGAAACGCTATACGGCGGCTGTTCCATAAGCGCCATCTGCTGTCAGAGAGTGAATTTTCATTCTTTTGCATTTTTTCAGATATGTTTTATGTAGCGTAGTTTCACAAAACTAAAGAGAGAGGATTCTGTTTTTGCTTTAAATTTCAAAATTATGCAATCTAATTTAGATTAAAAACTGTGCATACATGCAGAATCTTTCTTTGGATTGTGATTAAAATACAGTGGTTGCCCTAGTTTGTTTATATGAACAGATTTCTTTCATTTGTGTTATATATTTGATTTGGGGTTTGTTTTAAAATTTCAATTTAGTTTTGTTATTTAACATGTTTCAATTTCACAAAGAAATGTGCAGCATTTTGTCCAAGCAATAATAAAAAGGCACTTTTTCATTTAGAATCTGTCTTAAATCTCATTAAAAAAAAAAAAATTTAAAAATTGAGAAAATTATATCATGAATTCAGTATCGTGAATCGCATCACATCATGAGTTGAGTGAATCATTACATCCCTAGCATGAACAAATAAACAAACAAAAAATAATAATTAAATAAATATTAAATATAAATGCAAATATAAATAAAGCCCTTAACTTCTGTTGCCAAATCAGCCAATCATACAGTATACGAACTTGCCAGATCAAGTGCATCAGATGGGAAATGGAATGAAATAATAGGAAGATATGAATGTTTTTCAAGTCTAACCCAAACACTAAAATCCGGTTAACAAGAATTTTGTTTTAAGACCAACAAGGATGCTGATCAGCAAAATATCTCCCATGGTGAAATCACAGTAAATATTCACAATCACTGCTGCATATTAATTGAACTACAAAAACATCAAGTCTCATGCAGCGAGTGAGGAAATGAGAAGCAGCAGTAAAAGTTGAATCACCAATTACAAACCTACTCCCATATTCTCCATAATGAAACGCATTCTTTGAAGGAGAACAAAGAGCTCATGCCATGCTGAGACAATGCGAAGTCTGCTTACAAATAGGCCGTTCAACTTCTACCACCATCTGCTGCAACCATAACAGCAATTCAAATTCTCTTCATTTTGTGACCAAGCCAACGGCCGTGTTGTGTGTAAGACTTTGCATCTAGAATTGACACGGGGACCACCGGCATCAGACCAAAGCCACCAGTTTGGAACAGAATGAAGATGTACTGTTATGTGCTGTCTGCTAGTGCAAATGGATTGATTAACAAACACACAAAACTGCAGAATGACAAACTGTTGGACACTGAACACATAGCTAAGTGAAGCTAGTGCTGACAATACTGAATATCTCACTGCTGTTTCAGACCAACAGAACAGTCCAACAGCTTGAGACCACACTTTTTGTGAATATTTTTTTATTTGTAAAAATTGGTTTTGTTTTGATTTTTTTTTTTAATCTGATTTTTGCTTTTTGTTTTATTTTTATTTAGTTTTAGTTAAATACAATTTGTTCTGAGTTTTGAGTATTTAAAAATGAAATATAAATATTTAAAATTAAAATACATAAATGTAAAATAAATGTAAATAAAATACATGCAATTTTCATTCCTTCAAAAAATATATATAAAATATGAATAAAAATGATTACAAACTATTTTTTTATAATCAAATAACAGTGATCATCAGTTCATCTGCACATGCTCTCTACAACATAATTGTTATGCTGGTTATATAATATGTAATAAAAAAAATATATATATATAAACCGCCAAATAGCAGCATTTTCACTAGTGGAAACAATATTTTTTTAATTCTACTGTACGCACAACAGCTTGAAGTCATTTTCACATTTGGCTGTGTGATTATCAGTGAATGCATATGATGATCTAATATTATGATATTGTTATAATGGTCAACACATGGGGAAGAGCGAATGAAATCCTCCCTCTTTGGCATCAAAAGTGCCATTAATTCATAAGCTGCTCACAGAACAGCTGGTCAGTTCATACGCATCCAGGACTCACAGCAGGATAGTTTTCTCAGCAGAAAACACTCCACATGACTGATCAACAGCCCATGCTAATCACACCGCATTAAAGCAGAGGGCATGTGACTTCAATCATTCATGTGCCGCCGGATCAATAGGCCGAGGATCATTTTTAGCGCTCTAAAACAGGCAGCAGCATATGGTTTACTTCCATTTACGTCTGTCAATCTGATCTGCCATGTACACTATGTACTGTGTAAAGGTCATATTTAAGTATTGTTATTACTATTATTGCTCATATCTGAGGTTAGGGATTTGAATAAACCTCTAAACTTAAGCATTTATCTTTGTCATGTAACTTATCCTCAACATTTGGGCTACAGAAAGTAAGTGATACCTCAAATCATCTGGCTTGTTGAGTAGAGGTGTGGTATTACTGTTCTAAAACAAAATGATTTATGATTTTTGTCTGGGCAAAAACCTACACGTACTCAAGGGGCAGTCCAATTCTCGCTATTAACGAACCATTAACTACAACTTTTGGCTCAATAAAATCCTAATTTGCTGCTTATTAATAGTTAGTAAGGTAGTTGTTAAGTTTAGGTGCTAATAAACAGCCAATATGTTATTAAAATGTATGCTAATAAGCAACTAGTTAATAGTGAGAACTGGTCCCTACTAAAGTGTTACCGATGTCTCTCTCTGCAGCGCCTTTAAAAAAAAACAAAAAAACAAATTCAACATAAAATAAATATAAAAGTAATGATGCAAACCTGCAGCTTTAAAGTTCATATTATTTTAAGTCACACCGCATAAGGTCACAGACTGACGTAACTGTCTTCCATTGGTCACACATCTTTGCAGGTCAAAGTTCACCAAACTTTAACTTTGCAATACAGTAAAATGCAAAACTTCTTCTCATAAGCTTGTGTTCTGGTGTGCCGCATTCGGATGCGTATGACTGGAAGTATTCTCGCAGCTTCATAAAATTACAGTTGAACCTCTGATGTCACATGGACTATTTTTAGTGATGTCCTTACTACCTTTCTAGGCCTTGAACGTGTCAGTTGTGTTGCTGTCTATGCAGGGGCAGAAAACTCTCGGATTTCATCAAAAATATTCCGAAGATGAACGAAGGTCTTACGGGTTTGGAACGACATGAGGGTGAGTAGCTAATTAATGACAGAATTTAACGTTTTGGGTGAACTATCCCTTTAATACTGAAGGAGCAAGTGGAGTCATCTAGAAAACAGAAAATCGCAGAGACACTTTTCCACCATCGAGCCAAACAGTTCTTGTTGCTTAAATGTTCCATTTGGCCAGGTAAAGAGAGAAACTGGACGCCAGGCAACAAACAAGTGACCAATCCTGAATGGCGACATCACTCAGAATGTTTACAATTTTGCAATCATGCTTTTCCCGAACCAAGCTCAAGTGGAAATATAACTGTAACCATTCATTATCATTCTTAGAACTATTCAGCTCAACAGGGAAAGGCGTCCATTAAGCAACCGCTTAACAACGCCCTAGCAACCTAATAGCAATGCACTAAAACCCGAACCCTTTAGTAACCGCACAATAACACTCCAGCAGATTGACAATGATTTTTACAGACAAACACCACTGATATTTTGTTCAGAAATTTTGTTCAAAACTAGTTGTTATGATTAGCATGTGGAGGTTAAGGAAGAAAATGTGTCTCGGCCTGGCTGAAATGCCTCAAAGAGCATAAAAAATTTAGTTTTTTCATCCTTTTGGAGTTGCAGAGAGAAAAGCTGCCATAAATTATTGAAGATAAATAATATACTCACATATTACACCGTACACAGTAAAACAACTGCTTTGAATTGGATTACAGAGCTCACATAGAAACTGACACAGAGTAATAAATGGTTGAGAATATGTGCTTCAGCTCAAATCAGTCACCAAGTTCAAGCTCATGACAGGAAGAACGGCCAAGATGAACAGCAACGGATCCCTGCTGGCAACATGTGATGAGGTGTACCGTATGCTTCACGACTGCCACAAATACAGCTTTCACAGAGCCCAGAGCAGGGATTTCAGTCTTAAGGTGCATCACATTAGCAATATGAAATACGGCTCACACAGAAGTCACTTTCAAACCAAGCAGCTTTCTGTTGCAAATCCATGTAACCAACTTGAAACCACTGCAAAATCTGCGTGGGGAAATCTTTCGCCCTTATGCAAAACATCCAGCTGCATGGATTTTTATTGAAATGACTGCATTTTTCCAGTGAAAATTCACCAAACAATGTTACAATTTAGAAAATTTAAATGGTTTTTGAGCCTGTACTTCTCTACACACCTCACCATTACACAAAGTCCACACCACAACTAGCTATAACGATAAAGACACCATATTGTTGGATTAACCATCCTTTCTGTGAACAAGCCTTAACTCTCTGACAGTAAGAGAGAGCCGCTGCGCTGTGCACTGAACTGATCAGCCTGGTAAATTACCCTGCTTCCACAAAGGATGATCCATCAATGAGCAGCTGCCGCTAGAAATGACACGAGATCGATACAGCAATGGATCTATCCAAGAGACGGGCCTGAGCCTGTGTGTTTCCCCTCTCTGGAAAATCCTTCTGCTGGTCTCCTGTGTGAGCGATAATGCTGAGCGCCAGGACTCTAACCCAGATTTATTCATCCATGCAACTGTAAAGGTGACATAGTTAGACATTCCCTATGGATGTTCCTCCAGACTAAAAACAGCTAAAGCTTCATATGTATGATCCATGTCTCCATTTAAGAAACTGTCAGCATTGGGGAAGCTTGTCAAGCTCTTCATTTAAAGGTAAACTTCAGTCAAGATACACAAGCTACAATATAAACCACACCAATACAAGCTATTTTTAAATATCCGATCATATCGTTTTATTTTTTACTTACTACTTTTAACTTTGAATACAGTATATTTTAAAATATGATTTATTCCTGTGATCTCAAAGGTGAATTTTCAGCATCATTACTCCAGTCTTCAGTGTCACATGATCCTGATTTGGTGCTCAAGAAACATTTCTTATTCTTATCAATGTTGAAAACAATTGTGCAGCCTAATATTTGGCCGAAAACAGTGACACATTTTTCAGGATTCTCAGATGAAAAGAAGTTCAAATGGACAACATTTTTTTTGAAACAGAAATCTTGTGCAACATTATAAATGCATTTAATCTCTCTTTTGATCAATTTAATGCAGCCTATATGAATAAAAGTATTTCTTTCACTTTACTGACCCAAACTTTTGAACTATAGTCTATATACTGTATATGATCAAAAGCTCATCTTCCTAAATAATATACTACTGATAATTAAATATTTTGAAAATTGATAAAAGAAATGCCATGCACACCACTGTGCAGAAACAGAAATGAATTGGTGACTAATTGTATTGAATCGGTGCAATTAAAATAATGTACAATAAGTGCACCTCTTCACCGCATTGAGCACCGCTAACTATTGGGAAAAGTAACTTGGTACTAAAAGGCTACTCTGATTTGACATATTGCACACCACTGAAAAAGTAGTTAAGTTATTAGCCTCACTACTTGCATTTAGTTAGTTACTCAGCCTCATTGGATCCTTGAAAGTGAATCTGTATTCAACAAACACCTTGGTTGCAGTTTTTTTTTTAAATATTCTGTTTCCAGTAGCAGGCGTCAACAGGATTTACCCCTGCTGTTTTTTTCTAAACAGTTGCACAATCACACACCTTATTATCTAGCATCCTCTGGATTTTAATCAAATGGATAATGTCAGGTAGTGTCATATGTGACCGGAGTGATGATATCAGATAATTATTCAAAGCTTAATAAGTGGCTTACTGGCTTAAACCCCATCAGTGTGCTATATTACATGACCTCAAGATCAGAGCGGGACACAAACTCCACCGGTGCTGGAACATCCTCACAGACTGTTAAGAGATTAGAGCGGGATAAACTGGACTTGATGTGTACTGATGAAAGCCTGCTGATCCTCACACACACACTCTGTGCTGCACAGCAGTACTTTCATTCCTTCATTTCACATTCAGAGGCTAGAACAAGCTCAAGAATAAATTATCATAATGTTTTGCGCGTAAACACATTGTCCTTTTGGGACACCGTAATTTATGGAGCGAAGTGTTACGGCACTGACCAATTCCTTGTTCGATGCTGTCAGATCTGCTGTTGTCTGAATAAGACATTACTATAACATTTGTAAGTTAGCTTTGATACGTTTGTCAGTTCATTATGGATCAACGTGCATGTCTGTCATGAATCTGTGGCGGAAACGTTAACAAGATGTCAGAATGTTTTCATTGATAAGCCTATACTATTTTAAAATGGAGCAGTTTTGTTTGACACAATATAACATTAAAGTTAACATGAACAGAGCTTTTACTGTTATAAAAAACAAATTTGTGATCATTAGCGCAACTGAAGGCGTCTGAATAAAGGCGAAACACATGTCGTCGGTGAATCCAGTCAATTGTTAAACAGTTGTGTTTTCATCAGAGTTTATGTGGCCAATCTGAAGAAACTGTGCAGAATGAACTAGCCAGCTATCTCGAATTGCTCTTGCGGTATTTTAATGACTTAGGGCTGCTTGATTATTGCAAAAATCATAATCACGATTATTTTGGTCAATATTGTAACCACGATTATTTAACACGATTATGAGTGGGTCCAAAACTTTATATGAGTGATTAATTTAAAAATAGCAATATATATCAAACAGACATTTTTTGTAAATAAGGTTAATATGACATCTACCTTTTAGATACCAGCAAAATTTCACAATTCTCAATACCACAGCAGAATACTAGGGTAACTTATATAGGCCTAAGTAAAAAAAAAAAAAAAAAAAAAGGCTTAAAAAATTATTGAC
>JAFVLL020041323.1:0-11046 GCA_021397915.2 Tor tambroides | reverse complement strand
CAAACCAGTCCTGCGAGCACCCCAACACTGCACATTTTGTAGGTCTCTCATATCTGACACACCCATTTCAGGTCTTGCTGTCTCTACTAATAAGCTGATGAGTTGAATCAGGTGTGATAGATGAAGGAGACACAAAAAATGTGCAGTGTTGGGGGTGCTCACAGGACCAGTTTGAAAACCACTGCATTATAACGTGTGCAAATTCACACACAACGTATCTTTAATTTGGCCATAATTGCAGGTGCTTGTCTTAATATAAAAGAAGGTTTAGAGAAAATATTAAACAAGTTGTTAATAAATGTTATTAAAGTGTTTTATAATTAAATACTGTACATTCGAAAGGTCATCTAAAATTACCATTATTACCCCCGCCCCCTTTCCAAGCTAGAGTCCCCCCCCCCAGCGAATTTTAGCCATTTCCACCACTGATGACAAAGATATCTCTTTGCTCAGCAGACATTTAAACTAGGGGTCAACCGATTATCGGAGCCAATATTAAGCATTTTTATGATTATAGGTATCGTTATTTTCAAATCCGATCTGCCGATAAAATAATTTCATTTTGAAACACGCTATTTCACTCTGATGTAGCCTGTTGGAGCTCATCACTCTGTGGCCTAGAACAATCTCCGCCCACCACTCATCTGATTTGTTGGAAGTCACGAGTCCGACCAATGAACGTGGAAGGCTAAAGGCACTGAAAGTTTTGCACTCTCACACCAAAAGCGCTTGCTAACTGGAGCCGCTTCAGTGATCACACATCAGTTGTCTCTTAAAGGCAGCAGCAGACGTTGCTGAAGTTGCAATAAATCACAATACACAACACTGAAGTTGCAAAACTCCTCAATATTATCTATTTATGGTTTCCACGATGGGGAAAATGCGGACGGAATCGCGGAATCAAGTCATATAAATGGAATTTACTGTATAATGCGGAATGTCATGGAATTTGTCAAAGTTTGAATGAATTAATCAAAAGTAGGTCATTACACTTAAATTGACTCGCACTATGGACTAGTATCTGTAAATATTAAGCTGCAAAAAGACTATTTAAATATGAATCCTGCATGTTCTGCGTCTCTGTAAATGTGAATGGCACATACACGCGGTTTTGTCTAATACACACGTAACGTTACTAAAGTGCGCAATGCTCGCGGTGTTTTCAGCATCTGCCGTCTCACTAAATGAAGACATAAATACATGAACATCCCCAGAACTGCTCTGAGAGTTACTTCATGAGCATTTGACCGTTTCATTTGAGTAAAACTATCGTCGTATCATATACATAAGCTACGGAAACGTAAAAGGTCCTCATGGCAACCCGTCAAAATAAAGGTTCGGTTTACTACTACTACAAAAATTATTACAACTTTTGTTTAAAAGAATAATCACACATTGCACTATTTCTTCCATGTTTTAATTTTAATAGTAAACCCCTTTGTTTGCCAAAAAATAGTTTAACTCTCATTTGATTAAAAGATAAATGAAATTCTTTAAGTTTTATGCCTTCATTTGCACTGCACTGTAAATTAAAACTAATGGAAATGACTGTCACATAGGCCAAGATTAAGATACTGTCACATAGGCCAAGATTAGGATGACAAAAATTGAGACATTTCAATAGGCTATTGAACCAAGTGTGCCTATAATAGGCTATTAGTGTTATCGTTTCATTAAAATAGTTGCGGTCTTCTTAACAACTTCTACAAGCTGTGGAGCTGTGAAGACAATTAAATTATTTACACTTTTTATATACATTGTTCTTTTTTAAATTAATCAATTGACGTGCATTAGATGATGAATTGAATAGTCACCTTTTGTAGGTTATGATTTAGTCATCAGAAACGAATTAATGAGGAATTATGAGAGGTTATGCTATTACACATACATTTCTAACATGTAAATTATTGAAGCCAAATACTTACATTTCCCCAAGCTGTTTAGCTGTAGTACAGTATTCATAGGTTTAACCATGAAGCATACAGTGGCCCCACTTTTAACTCTCTCTTTATATTACCCTTATTGTAGATGGATGCATGGAGGAAGACAAGAGTAAGAAGTGCAACCAACACCAGGGAAGGCAGTTTTTGTCAGAGCCCTTGTTATTCTTAATTTTGACATTAATTTTAATTTTTACACCAGACATGTATATCAGTTCAAAATATCGGTTATCGGTCTACTTGGTCTGTAATAATCGGTATCGGCCCCGAAAAACACATATCGGTCGACCCCTAATTTAAACTAATGTGTTATTATGAATATGATATAGACCTGACAAATGAATGCTGTATCAGATACAGGTAATCACACTCGCCCAGTCCATTTGGGCTCATCTGTTAAAGGCAGGGTAGGTGATTTGTTTAAAAAAAAAAAAAAAAAATAAAAATGATACTTCATCAGCATGTTCCATTATGCTATTGTAAATTGAGTGAGAATAGAAGGCATTATTATTGTAATATTATACGCTTTGTACTGTAATGTTAATATATATATATATATATATATATATATATATATATATATATATATATACACACACACATACATACATACATATGCAGGGCTCTATAATGATTCCGCCAAAGAAAAAAAGAAAAAACAATCAACACATTTGATAATTAAGGTCTGCAAGTATTGTAGGTACAACATAAACAGTGCCCAAAAGTTGTCACCTTTTAGTTAATTGCACAGGTTTTAAGCTAAAATTGATCACTTAGCCTAGGTGGAGCCTAGCTAAAACTCTTCCTAGGCTAAGTGATAAATTTTAGCTTAAAACCTGTGCAATTAACTAAAAGGTGACAACTTTGGGGCACTGTTTATGTCTTACCTACAATACTTGCAGACCTTAATTATCAAATGTGTTGTTTGTTTTTTCTTTTTTATTTTAGAAACTGCATCAAATCTTATTAGCTCAAAAATCTGAGGGTTTGAATGGCCATGATGGATCTAGAACTAATTTTTTAAGACTAAACTACATTTATTTCACTGGAGTGCAACTGTGGAAAATATGACTGATAAATACGCAGACAGTTTTGTGAACTTATGGCTCAGATGAGCATGGGTGACTTCATCATTCAAACAGTGATGAAGGAGTGTGTTTTGTCAATCATCCTCTGAATCCTCCTCATGAGCTATTAATGAGAACTGCTGGTCCCAAAAGATCACTGCATAACCACAGGATGTCACAGGAGAAGAAAAATCAAAGTGAACTGAAAAAAGGGTGAAACCATCCCACAAGTCAAGAAATATAACTATAAAAAAGCACAAAGTCATAGATGAAAACCTAAGAGCAGTCTGTAAAGCTCAGGACATATAATTGTTTCAGTACTCATAGTCATGAGCCTGAACATTTTCTGCTCAACTATTCTCTACAGCACCATGGTAAAAGAAATTTTCTTACTGTGGCCAATCTTTAGAAATCAAGAAGAACAGGATGAAACCGTTTAGTCAAATGTAAAAAAAAAAAAATAATAATAATAATAATAATAATAATAATAATTAACTGCATTAAATTTAATGGTGTTAAATATTAATGACAAACATTACACTGTGTTTGAACTATTGACAATTTACCTCCATAGTTAGCAGAATGTCTAAAGTGGACTATCAAAATAAAGTGTTAACCAATAAACCATCAAAACAATATATAAATATATAAATAACAAAATAAATGAAAAATAAAACAATAATAAAATCATTAATAAAATCAAACAACAAATAAATCAACAAAGCCATAAATAAAACAAATAATTAAAATGATAAATCAAATCAATCATCTGAGCCTGGTGACTGAAAGCAAAGCCACTCTCACTGATACTGAGCTCAAAGTTGATGGATAGTTTCACCACTGTACAATACATTTATTTAATAATGTTTGTAAGCTTTATGATGCACCACACAATAACCTTGTTACCACAGAGAAAAACAGCTGATAAATGATGTTATGAATTATTGATGTCTGATCTGTTAACGCTGAGAGTCGTTCCTCAGGCCAACGCCTCCTCCAATCAAACCTACTGATTATCAAGCACAACATATTACAGAAAATGAGTGGTGAAGACATTAATCAATGCCTCAACCCAGAATAACATCTGCAGAAGCCCAGAACACAATGCAGCAGGCTTGCCTACTTATTGACTTTCATTTATTTGCTGTGTATGGGGGTGTATGAAAGACAGAGAACATTTGTGTGGGTTGGTAATAAGGTCCTAGCTTAATTAGCACAATCAGATAACGGGCCCTTCTGGATATCAGAATTTTCACTGCAAGTCTCCACTTACAGCAATATCACTACCAAAGAAAGGGACATCAAATTAGAAACCACAGTTTATCAAAGGACCAAAATTATCCTTTTTAGAAACCAGGACAACAAAACAAGATTTAGATAAAACAAAAATGTGCAAATGTGCAACTAGTGAACTAATGGCTTAAATTAAAGACTAATAGTTGACTAGGAAAATCTTTAGTTGGGGGCATTACATATGATGCATCACGTCACTGCAGACTTTAGACAGGTGACAGGCTACAGCCTTCAGAATTGTCACTTCCTGCCTCTTACTGAGAATGTCTCTCAACACCAACTAAAGCTTAAATGATATGAGGAAGTGACAATGAGAGGGAGTGATGAAGGTTGTGGAAAAACAATTCTGCCAGGTGTTGGTCTGTTTGCTTGTCCTTAAGTTGGAGCTTTCATTGCTGTCGCAAACTCATGTCTGCCATCACAAACGATTAGGTATTTGTAGTTATTTTAAATGAAACAGTCAAAAACAGTCAAACTATGACACTCACTTTTCCACTGACATCAAAGTACTTCCAACATCTTTGGTACAAAAAGAAAAAGAAAACATCATGTTATGGCACAGCAAGGTTTAAGAAGCCAAAAATTGGGGACTTGTGCTGGATGACATTATACATAATATGCAGCAAAGCACCGCAGAATAAAGAATCAAAACTTCATTACTTTATCATTTCTCTCACAAACTTCAGCCTCTACATCAATTACTTATTTTAGTTAGAAGAGCTATAAAAGCTAATAAATTAATGCATGTTGTAATACTCAACTCTTTTTGCAGGTACTTTGCAACACAATTTTCTATTTTAATATCAGATACAGAAAGGTCATCTGGCAGGGTGATCTCCAGATTTAGAAAACTGCACACCAGCAGGTGTGTATTAATATTTGAGATCCTACTTTCTGTCCTCTATGAAAGCATGACAAGCCATGTCCTGACCTGTCCCTTGCACAGCTGTCCCTCTGGGGACAGTCACGGTCAGGCAAGGTTAAAAAGCAGCCGGAAAAGCAGGCACAATCCCATCTGTCTGATGAAAATGTCACTAAGACAGGCAATGTCCCAACAGAACAGTAGGACAACATAAGGAGGAGGGACACTCTATATTCATAGAACACTGAATGTGACTCCATAGGGACAGTGCATTAAAACAGATATTTTTTAGATGTAAAGTAAGTTCATCTTACACTTTTTAGCATTTTAGTCCACCTAATGTTATTCAATCACAGTCACAATTTAGTTTTTCATAATCATTTTCCACTCTCTTGCTGACCCTGAGAATTGGGCAGTTTTTCTGCTGCTGTACTACTCGCATGCTGGAAATATAGTTTGCGTTGCCACATCCTTCAAAATTAAAAAGATTTCTGGCCATTCATACAGAACACATTTTTAAGTTTAAAAATATGAGACACAGGGCAGTGGAATGAAAATACAAAGGTCTGGAGAATTTTTTTTTTTTAAGTTTAACTAGTTTTTAAGATATCAGTGTCATGTGAGAGGTGCTGCAAAACACACAAGTAGTGGTCAACCAATATTGATTTTTTGATAGTCAATATAAAGCTGATATATGATATCACACTATTTAATTTAAAAAAGGTAAAAACACATGCTGTTCTGCACAGTGTTTATTTGTTTCCTATTGTATTAAGCTATAAAAATTGCACTGTGTAAAAGAACATAACTGGAAATCTGGAAATCAGTAAAAGAACAGACTTGACATCTGTGATGTGTCAGAGATTTTAGATATACAAAGATGGTGCACTCATATCACTTACGAATGGGACAACACACAACAGTTCCGCCTTCTAAATAAAAGAACCATTCGCTATCCGCTTGTTAAGTCTAACGTCAAGCGTCACCGCTTCCACGTCCAAACGCTCTACCAGATACCATGAGAAAACAACAAAAGGTGCTAATATACACTCACAATGAGATATAATACTACCAAAAAAAGTATAATCCTAACCTTTAACGCCATACTGAAATCCCAGATAGCCAGACAATGAAAATATAAATAAATAAATATAAAAATTATTTATGTTTGGGACGCTGTGAGCATGGAGACTATAGTGTACACCGTAAGTTTGAAAACATTTAGCTTAAATGTTTAATATGCATAAATAGTGCTCATAAATTGCTGCTGAGGTAGTATTCTCAAGTGAAGCGAGTTGAGGCTTGGACCCGGAAACAGCGCTTCTAATGTCACCACTTAACAAGCGGATTTGTAAAGTCATCATGTCACTGCAGCTGCCGTTATAAGCTCTGGTTTCTATAGAAACAGTCAGTGTTCTGAGACACGCTTAGGACTACACAAGCACATTGAATAGTCTAGCATGAAATATAAGAAAAAATAGATTGAAATTTTATTACTACGCCTGGTGAAAAGCTTTGGAGATTTAGATTTTTTTCCTATTCGAAGACATAGAAGATGTACTTAGATGACTGAAATAGCTTCCCAAAGAAGTTGCAAAGATGTGAAAATGACTTGCCTTAAGAGTGAAATGATTTGTCTTAAAGGGATTTTGTATGTGTTCCGAAGCACACCATTGTTTTTAACTGCCGAACTCTTAAAGTAGATATGACCGTAAGTTATAACTGTAAAAAAAGAAGTGTAACATTCTCTTGTGGTAGGCTGATGTGATATAACTAGTATGCTATCAGAGCTGTGCAATCACTTTCTCTATGCAAGTGCATATTGTTAAGGCATATGGGTTGTTTACAAGTTTTTACACAGCCTGTGTGTTGTAATCTGGCTTAGATTAGTAAATTGAATTTCTGGCTGCATTATTGTCAATGGCCAGTCAGCAATTTTGATAAAATTATACTAACTTGATTGAACTTGACAATAAACATCAATATTTCAAACTGTGCATTTAGCCTTACACAATAGCCTACCATGTGCATAATCTTCCATTTTAAATGTGCAACATTATGTGAGCAAGGCAACAGTCAGCACTGCCAGTGTCACCACAGTCATGAGATAAACGAGGATCTGCTCAAGTTACTGTCGTCGGAGTAATTGGAATACACTTTTTTAAAAGTTATTTTTAATGTTATTGTTTTTATTGTTGCGGCATGTTTATTATGATTAATCTCCAATCACTGCACTCAAACCCAGAGGATATGACTCGTTTAAGATAATTAAATCAGCTACTTTCAAATAATTAACTGGAAATATTGCATTTCTTTGGTTAAAAAAAAAGGTGGTCAGACTCTGTAGAATTATCACATATACATACAGTAGGTTTGTGCGCTCCCCTTTAAATCATGAAATATAACACCATACATCATATTTCACATAATTACTTTAAACTGTGGTTATGTGTTTAGATTAAGTGTCTGATGAACTGTTCATCAATAAATCAATAATCCCATGCTCTGGGCACTGCCACTGATACCGGCTACAGCGGAAGTTATTTTACACTACTATTTGAAGCTTCCGCTTTTCGAATGCGGAAGTGTGATAAAAGCCTAGCTATTCAAATGTGTAAGTGATTGCTTGTGAATGTGAAAATATTTGTGAATTTTGTTAATCACTTTATACTTTGCATCTTTTTTGTATCATTTTTATTTCTGTTACGCAGTAAAGTTAAAGTGAAGCGCATTAAGTATGGACATATGAAATGATGGAGCTTCATTTCTGTAAGCTATCTGTCAGTGATTTGTTCAGAATGCAATTACAGGACAGAAAACCTGTACAATGTTTGAAATGAAATTTATATTTATGTAATATTTACTAAATGAGAACAAATAATTTAAAAATGAATACTTGAAAAAATGTGAACTCTATAAAAAAAATCCTATTGTAATCCTATTGTAGTATTTTTCACAAAAAATAATAATAAAATAATAAATAAAGACAAGGTAGTGCCAGTTTCACATACAGCACATGGTGAATATGACATGAATATATAATGGCCAACTGGTTATAGAGTATCAAGGGTTTAATGTTTGTCGATCATGCATGTCTAGTAACAGCACAAACCTCCTGTTTCCATCCAATTTACATGGACAGACGGACCATCTCTCACACACACACACACACACGTTTTTAGGCAGGCTACAATTGCACACTTCAGAAGATCCCACACCTGGAATCAACAACGTTTGAAAGGTTTATTAGATGGTCAAAGAATTGTTTAAATAATATAAATCTGTATTTGATATTTGCTGATGGTAGATGAAAAGAATTAAAACGTTTGCCTTTCTATTATTAATAATAATAGAAAAGCAAATGCTATAATATTTTTTCGGATACTGTTTACTTTAACAGCTCTAATAATTTATTAGACAGAACTGTTCAACAGAGACAGTATACTAATGAAGGAGAATGTGAGCTCTGTGTGCTCAGACATTTCTGTTCACAGAGCTGTCGAAAAAAAAGTTCTGCAACTGACATAATCAGCTAAAAAAAAAAAAAAAAACGACTGATGCTAATCATTTAAAATGCACCGACCATATATTGACCTTGGCAATGATTGTCAACCACGAGATGCATCAAAGCATGGAGTTTAGCTTAATTAAGCACACCTGAACCAGCTAACAGTTTTAATATATATTTACTATATAGATGCTTCAAGGCAGGTGTAGTGGGACAAGTTGGAGCTAAAACTCTACAGGACATTGGCCCTCCAAGAGCAGAACTGAGCAACCCCTGATCTAAAAGGACCAAGCTAAACATGAAATAGGTGTTACTATGCAAATTTCAGCAATAATTAATACATGATGGCTGTGTGGCATCATAAACAAGCAATTTTTTGAAGAGAAAGCTTTGGCATTCATTAGACCAAACTCTTATTTCAGGAAAAAGAGGAAGGGAATTTTGGTTTTTCATGGCATGTTCCCATGACATGAATGAATTTGAAACCTCAGGGAACTGCACAAAACTAATGCTAAGCATTTTTATTGGCCAGGACAAATATTTCCTGACAGCGCTCCATTACATTACATTCCAGAAAAATGACCTCATTATAGTTTCATCAATGTCTCTCTCTCTCCTCTCCCACCTGTCTGTCTTTGTGTGTCACTCTGTGGATTTAGTCAAACTTTTCTGCTGGATGAGTACACGGTTGATGGCAATAGAGCGTAGAAATGCCAACTGTCCATCACAGCTGTCAGCATCTGTTCTGGTGCCAAAATCAGGGGCTGTTCCACAAGGTCATAGATACAGTGGACTCTTGGTTCTCAAACAACAGGACTAATTCCTCTTCCAATCTCAGACTAGTTTAATCACTCAAATCTCTGAACTTCCATCTTTCAGTTCATCTCTTAATCAAAAGCTGTTGTTCTGAGTCACCACAATGTTTCCTACCTCATTGAAGTCTGCACCTCTGTTCCAAAACCTAATCAGAAAACCTAGTTGAAAACCTACCGAGACATAATAGATGCATGCCTGTCATTTATTCCAAAAGTTATGTTGCCTTCTAACATCTCTCTGTAAGCCAGTTTCTAAGGCTGCAACACTGTATCTCTCATAAGAATGCAATCCCACAATATATTGCAGTAAACTCAACAAAAAAATATGGACAGATTAATCAGCTAGTTCAGTGCTATACATTAATTTTTTTATACACTACGGTTTAAAAGTTTAAGTTGGAAAGAATTCTCTAAAAAATAGACAGTAATTATTCTTTAAATGCTGTTCTTTTAAACAGTCTATTCATCAAAATATACTGAAAAAAAAAATGCTTCCACAAAAATTAAGCAACAACCATTTCAACATCGATAATAAATAAAATGATTTCTAAAAGATGATTTCTAAAAGGATCATGTGACACTGAAGACTGGAGTAATGGTTACTGAATGGCTGATTCAGCTTTTCCCTCAATGGAACATTAAGTTTTTAAAGACATTAAAATAGAAACCTTTTCATTTTAAATGTAAATAATACTTCACAATTACTGGTTTTGTGAGCATTTAAAAAATGCATGGTTGTTGGTTGTGTATTTCTGTGTCTGTGTCTGTGTATAAAGTTAGGTCCATATATATTTAGACACAGGCACAAATGTTATTATTTTAGCTGCTGACCAAAACATATTCAAGTTACAGTTATATAATGAATATGGGCATAAAGTGCACACTCTAAGCTTTAATTTGAGGGTATTCTCATCACAACTGGAGGAAAGGTTAAGGAATTACAGCTCTTTAATTTGTACCTCCTCCCTTTTTCAAGGGACCATAAGTAATTGGACAGTTGACTCAAAAGTCATTTCATGGACAGATGTGGTCTATTCCTTCATTATTTCTACATCAACACCGCAGGTAAATGTTCTGGAGTTGATCCTAAGTGTGCCATTTGCATTTGGAAGCTTCTGCTCTGAACCCACATCATGCGGTCAAAGGATCTCTCCTTGCAGGTGAAACAGACAATTGTTTGGCTTCAAAATCAAAACAAATCCATCAGAGAGATAGCAGGAACATTAGGAGTAGCCAAATCAACAGTCTGGTACATTCTGAGAAAAAAAGAACACACTAGTGAGCTCAGCAACATAAAAAGGCCTGGATGTGTACATATAGTCAAGTCAAGTCAAGTTACCTTTATTTATATAGCGCTTTTAACAATACAGATTGTGTCAAAGCACTTAAAAGTATCAAATTGGAGGATAGAGTGTCAGTAATGTATAATAATAAGAGTAAACACTCAATTTTCAGTTAAGGGCATGTCATTATTGAATTCAGAGATTTCATTGTCTAGCTCAGTTTAGTTTAAATAGTATCTGTGAATTCAAATTGACCATAATTGCTAGAAATTAAGTGT
>JAFVLL020041322.1:0-50533 GCA_021397915.2 Tor tambroides | reverse complement strand
AGGTGGCCAAGGTGTGCAATGCGCAAAGCTGCGCTCTTGGTCCATTGCTCGCTGTCCCGCCCAGAGGGCTGCAGCAGAGCTTCCCTGTCCTGTAAGGGCGGCCTCTCCCTAATTGCACAGGTGCTTACAGGTTTCCTGGATGCAGACTATAACAGACTGCACTGTGGGCATATAGCTTATCTGTCCCGCCCAGAGTTCTGCACCGGAGCTAGGAATCAATACGACATAAAGGCCAGTTTGCCACTGATTTTTTTTTTTTTTAAATAGCTGTGAAAAATGAAATGAAAAATTATAATATTTGTTAGCAGATTGACTGGGATATTCTTTTCAAAAAATATTTTTTTGTCATTTTTTGGCAACCTAGGGTGCGCCCTGTGTCCCACCCACCACGACCTTACAGGACACACCCTAGTCCTAACTCCAAGTGTTTCCCCTGGGGTGAACTGACAGCCTCACCCAAATTTTCCAGGTGGCCAAGGTGTGCAATGCGCAGAGTTGCGCTCTTGGTCCGTTGCTTGCCGTCACCCCCAGAGGGCTGCAGCACACTTAAAACTTTAGTTATTGAAAATCTTACTTGTTGGCTACTCTTCTGTCATCTGTCGTGGTCTCTTCTTTCTTAAGACAATCAAATATCTGCAGAAGTCTTGACTTGATATTGTAGAGATGTTAGCCCCTTTCACACACAGTCTTTACTGGTAAATTAACATTAAGATATAATGTGTGAACAGGACCTTTTCAAAAATACCAGTAAATTCGTTCTGGCAATGTGCCAGTATGAGAATTTGTAACATTACCAGTTAATTACCAGTAATGTGCTCTGTGTGAATGCAGAACAAGATTACCGGTATGAGCATGTATGAGTTCAGAACGCGCTGACGTAAAGGCAGTCACGCACCGGACGAGAAGCGCAGCACTGCGTCATACCACGTCTTTAAAATTCGAACACATCCCCTGCGTCCCAAAGTGCATACTATCCATCCTATCTGCCCTAAATAGAATTGAAAATTACCAATATCACAAAGAATTTAGGATGGCTAGTATGCATAGTGGGACGCAGGCATTGTTTTCTACAACTGTACGCACACGGGCGCACCATTCGGCATCTGTCCGCGGCACCCAGCAATGTCTCAGGACATCGTTTAAAACAATGTGTTCGAATTTTAAAGATGTGGCGCAACGAGGCGCTGTGCTTCTCGTCTGGTGTCAGTGCCTGTGTGAACAGCACATTTGTGTATTTACCGGTAAAGCCGTTCTGATAATTTTACGGCAATTTACTGGTATTACTGTCTGAAAGGGGCTATTCTTGCAAAAGCATTGAGTTGAAATTGTAGAGATGTTTTGTTACACGCTAACGTGTGTGTGTTAATGTAAATGTGATTTACATATTTAAGGCTTCACTTTGAAAATAACATATAACTTATCTGACAGCTATACTTATAACTATGCTCTTGTTTTTGCTTTTCTAGGTTAACTAAAGTATACTTTTTGCTTGCCTTTAAAATCTTACTTGTTGGCGACTCTTTTGTCGTCTGTTGTGGTCAATTCTTTCTTATGATAATCATACCTGCAGAAGTCTTAACATGATATTGTAGACATGTTGTGTCACGCTGGTGTGTGTACAAATGTAAATGTGATTTACAATTTCAAGGAAAATAACTTATCTGACAACTACTTATACCTATGCTTAAAGCTTGTCTTATTTAACTGTATATTTTTTGTTTGTTTTCATTTAAAAACTTATTTGTGAGTGACTTGTCATCTGCCACGGTCCCTTCTTTCTTAAGACAAAGATATGCTTGCAGAGGCATTGAGTTGATATTGGAGAGATGTTGTTTTACACACTGCTGAGTGTGTGTTAATGGAAATGTGATTTATATTATATTTTTAAGGATTCAGTTTGAAAATATCTAAGTTATCTGACAAGTATACTTATATCTATACTTTTAACTTCTCTCATGGTTAACTGAAGTACATGTTTTTCTGGTTTCATTTAAAATCTTACTTGTTGGCGACTCTTCTGTCATCTGTTGTGGTCTCTACTTTCTGAAGATGATAACATGCCTGCAGAAGTCTTGATCTGATATTGTAGAGATGTTTTTTTAAACACTTTACTTGAGGTCCTAGCCTTCTTGTATCTTGTACTTTTCTTAACTGACTCTGTGTGGCCAGGAATTCTAAATTCCATGATGTCATAATGGGTGAAAGCTGATTGGTTGAGAGTGTCTCTGTGTCAGAGTGATGAATTTAAAGACGGTGTTTATTAATTATGTGGGTTTTTATGCTCTTGGCTCCTGGTTTTCATGTAGCATACACATTTCCTATTAAAATCTGTTCTGCTTTTCTCAAGAACCTTCAGAATTATGGCTTATTGATACACATACAGTACTGTACACTTTTCCAGCATTGTTTTTCTATGGCAGTGGGGTCTTTCCATTGACTGTTCTCTGATGCACTGATGTGTTTCTTTAGACAACACACAACATATCTATTTTTTTTTTTCCATGCTAAATTTTAGGTGAACAATGAAATGGCAAGATTTTTTCTATAGGTAATGATACAGATTTCTCGATTTGGTTCATGTCGAATTTGTTTTCAAAATGTTGTCCATGTTCAATTTTTATGTTTATATAAAAGAAATGATCTATACAAGGAATCTTCAAACTTCATACGTTAGGATATACATTTTTAAAAAAATTTAACAATAGGACTGATAGATTAGACAACCTAAAACTAATCTGTGTATTCCAGCTGAAGTTAACTTTAAATTTATTGTCTAAAAGTATTTTACTGTAGTATTTTAAAATGTATTTTAATTTTTTTGATAACACAAAAAGTTCAGTTTAACAGCTTTACACTCTGTTGAAATGTTTTGAGGTCAGTCTAAAAATGCAATCATTTTCTGAGTCCTAAAGAAATCTGATGCTCCAAATATGAAATGCCCCAAAAATGAAGAGACATGAATCCTTACTGTTGGCCACTGTTATTTATTCTCTGTATTCTTCATTGTTGTCTGCTATGTGTTGTGCTTTGTGATCAAGGCAAGGGTAGATGAAATTGTAAAATTTCATTCACAGTTTCATTCACAGAATTCTTGTGGTACCCTTTTGATAGCAGTGTATTTTGTGTTTCAGCTCTGGAGCAACTGTATAACAAAGACAGTTAAGCAGTGGACATCTGCTTGTATTTAGGGACACACCCCTCCCAGTCCTCATGGGTCTTTGGGTCAGAACATCGCAGTCTGTTTATCAAGGTATGTTGATCGTATGATCAGCTGTGCCATGCTTTTTGATAATGAAATAATAAAAAAACATTCATTTTCATTGCCTGAACCATTTCCACATCCCTGATTTTGATAAAAGATTATGAACAGAAATATTTTCCAATGAATTGTGCAGTGTGCAAACAAGAAAGTAAATACATAGATTTTAATGTTGAAAACAATTGTGCTGCTTGATATTTTGTGGAGTCATTTTTTAGAAGTTTTGATAAAAATGTTGCAGAATGATAAATGTCTTGTCACTTTTGATCTGATCAATATAACGTTTCCTCGCTAAATAAAAGTATTCATTTTTAAAATAATTAGAAAAAAATATCTTCTTCAAAGATTCATGTCAAAGGGAATTTCAAAAGGTTTATTTAGTTCATGTCTGACAACCAGTTCTCAGCATATCATCTCTCTGGCATTAGCCTACAATAAGTTTGTTTGTCCAGATAGGAAGCTTATCTTAAGAGTATTATCAAGAGCCTGAAACCAGTGCATGCGATTCCCAGAGCAGCACTCTTCACAGTGATGTTGCCGTGGTTGTTTACAGGAGGAACACGGTAGGACGTGCTCCATATAAATATAAATGAGATGCGCCTTGTTCCATGTGCCTTCCCAAATATACAAGAAGATTTCAGTGTTTTCCTGCTGTGAAATCAAATTACTAGTGCTGGATGGAATGAACACAGACACAGATTTTTTACATGTGTTTATCATACATCTCATTATAATCTCTGCAGGGTGTATGCATGACAACAGACCTCTGTTTGGGGAATATGCATTGCATTGCGTTGTCTTACTTACTCCTGCTTTTTTAAACCTTATTGCATAAGCACTTGCAGAATCTTCCAGGCACAGTTCTGCAATGATGTAAACATAGAGGCCATTCCTCACTTTCCCTCTGCAAATTCAGCATAATATAGCATCAAAATATCTTATATAAAATAGATATTATGTTATTTTTCCCAGTATTTTCCAGTAAAAATGCTGAATAACTGAATAATATATATATATATATATATATATATATATTTTTTTTTTTTTTTTTTTTTTGCAAAGGCCTGACTCAATCATCAAATTAATTGACAAATATTTTCATTTATATATTTTATTATTGACTTGTGTTTCTAGTGCATATTCAAACCTGGTGACTTAAAATGTGTGAAATATTGCACCAGGTTTAATGTCAAAAGGCTTTTTAAGGTAATTAGCAGTGAAATTATTAGATTAGATTGCCATCTACTGGGGATTGACCACACAATGCAAAAGAAAAGAAAAGAAAAAGGCTAATTTGAGGGGGGGGAAAAAATCCTGTTTTCAAAATCTAAGAACAGATTAAGTTAGAAGTTGGTTGAAACCCAGTACAGCACTTCTTTTATATGCATAGTAGTGGAAATTATGGTACTGTCTAACATTTATAATTAAATATGCTTTGTATAATTTTCAACAATTAGGTAAATTGTGACAAATTGTAAATGGAAATGTTTTAAAGGTATTAGAGCTAGTGTAAGGGGAAAAGTAATATCATTATGGTGATATAATATAAAAGACATGAAATTACAGACCGGATGATGAGAGTAATGCAAATGGAAGAGAGAAAATTACAATTTTTGTACAAGGCAATTCACACGGTCAGTGTCACAAATTTGCATATTTGATTAGTGACCAAGTGCATCTTAAATACTCTGTCTTAAATTTAAATAATTAAAACTTTTATTTTTTTCAGAATGTTAAAATTTAATCTCTTGAGCTGAAAGCTGAAACCCAATACTGCACTTTATATACAGTATTTGGGACTGTAGATTAGAGTACTTACTGTAATAATGATAATTATGTATGCATTGTATAATTTTGAAACATTATGTGCAAGGTTATAAAGGTATCAAAGGTAACAGTATGATGAAAATATGCATTATTATGGTGATACACTAGTGCCTTATAGAAGTAACAGTATGAACCCACTAAGGCTTGATATAATTCCACCTAGAAAACAGTAGAGGGAGACGTTGAGCTGTTTTGGTCTTGTGTTTCTGGGTTCATCCAGTTTATTGGAAAGTAAATATACACAGGACACTAACTTAAATACTTATCTGTCTCATCAGCCTTAAAGCACATGTACACTTGGGGAAGAAGTGGCGATTTGGCTGCCCAACAGAGGATGCCAAATAAGAAAAGTCAACAGACTTCAACTGGGAAGAACAACCAGATCTTCTACACAGCAATGCAAACTTGTTATCTTTAAATAACATATGTTATTTGAAGCTTTTCATGGATATGGAATAGTGGTTTTTTAGTAGTTTAGCAGCCATTGACTTCCATAGTATTTTCTTTTTTATACTTCAACTGTTTGTTTACCAGCATTCTTCACTGTATCTTCTTTTGTGTTCAGCAGAAGAAAGAAACTCATACTGGCTTGGAACGACTTGAGGGTGAGCAAATAATGACAGAATTTAAATTTTTGGGTAAACTGTCCCTTTAAATGCCATGACTCTATACTGACTGTGTCTTATGAATTACTGTAGTGTTTTGTGGTGGCCTCCTGCTGGCACATGGAGCACCTTGGCATTTCTATTTCAGTTGTGGAGAGTCCTGGTCTTTTCACACAGCTATCCTTTCTGATGGCTGCGGTCACGGCCCCATGCCAGTAACCTACACAACCAGCCGCAAACTCTGGTTCATTGCTGTTTAAAATGTGGTAGGTCATGCTGTAGAGATTCATTGTAACATTAAGTGCAAAGTAAAGCTGTACTCCAAAAGCACAGCTTCTGGTTTGGACAGTACGGAGATGCTAAATATGAATTTAAGAGTCAGCAATAAAACTGGATTGAGTTCAAATGTATGCACATGAGCTACTGTATAGCAGATAGGGCAGTGATTTGCTTTAAGATAGTGGTGTTGGTTGGGTAAAATGATGGTCATGTTATGATTAAAACTTTTTGTATTCAGCAGATACAGTAATTGTATTTCTCATTTATTTTTTTTACAGTACAATGCAGGATTATTAAAATTTTGCCAATTAACATGGAAGCAAGATATCACAAATTACCTTATTTGATTAGTGACTTAGTGCCTAGTAAATTTAAAAAATCAGCTTTCATTTTCATTTTTCTAAATCCTAAAAACAAACTTCATAGCTTAAAACCCTGTATATACACCGTTACACATATTAAAGAATGCAGATAATGCCCAGTGGTTCTGTTGTCAAAAATCAAAATTGGGAAGAAATGTGATCCAACCACTGAATGATTTATGGTGCCACGCATGGTTATAAACTGCTGATTTTCTGGGATTTTTATGCACAAGAGACTCTATAGGGGATAGTGCAAAACAAAATAACAATAACCAGCAAGCAGCATGTTGTGGGAGAAAATGCTTTATTAATGAGAGAGGTGAGAGTAGAATGACCAGCCTGGTGCAATCTGACAGAAAGGCAACAGTATGTGAAATAGCCACATGTTGCGTCAGTTCTTTGCTGAAGCACATCTCTGAATAGGCCACATCAATCGGTGAAGTACATAGGACAGCAGCAGATGGCCATTTTTTTTTCTGAGGTTCCCAAGCCCAGGTACCATTCCAGGCTATGGTGGCCACTTGCTGACCAAAACTGGACTATAGATGTTACCTGGGCTGATCTTCTGGCCCTCACTGAGATTGAGGTTCCACAAACAATGAATTTGAACTCAAACCAGCAAGTCACACAAATGCTGTCATATCAACATGCTTAGAATCTACGGAATTTTTCAAGCTCTGTTGACTCCATGCCACCACTGAGTTCATGCATACCTTACTGGATAACAATAATAACGATGTATTTTGCATTAGCGTCTACAACACATCGCACACATTTATACACACACATAAAAAAAATCCAGTCTCTACATATTTCTTTGGATCCAGGTTAAACGGTTGGGTTGACTGAAACACGGGAGGTGTGGTTTACAAAGAAATTCGACACTGTAAAAGAAACTGAGTGTGGATTTAAAGAGATGCTGCAGCCTGTTGCATATAGGGGGAACCGAGTCTCCCCGGCACACTGATGGTCGTTAAACTGCATTTATGAGCGCGATTACAGATGCTTTGGGATCTATGTATGAGCATTCGCAAAAATATTACTGGTGTCACACTTGTATTGCTCAGTACTGAAACTTTTAGCAAGTCTGCAGAAAAGCCGGCTGAGCGCTCATTCGCTGGATACAGTATCTCAGGTAATCAGCAATCAGAAGTGTAACTTATTAAAAATAGACACTTTTTAATCAGTTGCTAGTGAAGTCATGGTCAGTCGTTCTGCATGTGTTAATTCGAGGCTGATAGCTTTTGACGAAAACACTAAATGTTGGCACTGTTGTACCTGACAGCATCATGTCTTATGAGAGACTGTCTACTATTCCTATGTCTTAGCAGCCGCAAAAGAATGGACTATTTGTTATTTAGCGTATTGTTTTTGTGTATCGTTATGTACAGCTTGCATTAAGTTTACGCTATATTTTATTTGTTGGTATAAGACGTCATACATCTGACATACAGCCTATTTGACGTTGAGTTTGAAATAATAATAAAAAAAGTTTTTAAGCTTGTTAAGAGATGCCGTCTCAAATTCGTGAACGAGTCGTTCTTTTGAATCGGATCTTTTAAATGAATCGAGGTTAGCCGTTTTGAACAATTTGCTCACACGACTGATTCGATCCTCGAGTCAACTCACATGACTCAATGAGCCGAGATGCGTGTTTTTCGGACTTATCTAAATCGTAATGAACAGAGAGCGTCTTTGTAGGGAACCGATGGCCTGAGAAGTACTTTAAAAGTCGAATATCAGAATTTTAAATAAAACATAGTGGAAATATGTTTAGGCCTATTAATTGAGTTTACTGCAGTTTTATCTGGCTACGAAACAGAATAATTTTAGTACATTTAAAAAAAAAAACATAAATCAATTTTAAGACGAGATATATTTTTCTGTTGTTTAAAGTGAACTAGGCTATAATAAATATTTTGATTTGGGTTAAACGCTTTTATCAACTGTATAAAGCATAGGCTACGTTTTTATTAGCTTTTAAATTAGGCTTCAGACGTGGATACTTAATATGACACAAAAATTAAGATACACAATACAATACAAACATCAATGATTTTATTATAATACACTATAACAAAACGTAATTGACGGAAATGTACACTCTAAAAAATGGTGCTATATCCTCCTGAACCCCCCCAAAAAAGCTTTGTGAATTTAGTATTTTTTCATGTCATTACATTGTTTAGAGCATAAGAAAAAAAATTGGAAAATTAACATTTTTGAAAAATTATATTTTATTCATATTTTATTCTATGTCTTCTGTAGAGGACACTAGGACTAAGTTTTTCTAAAAATAAAATAGCATGAATAGACATCAAAAAGGCAAAAACAATGGGATTTTTTTTTTAAATCACCAATACATTTTTAGGTTTCAGGATTTTTTATTCTGAACTTTAAGGATGATTCTCAACTATGTTATAAAATATATAACAAACTGATTTGATATACCATTTTGTTTCATGCAATATGTGTGTAAAAATTTCCATGAACTGGTTTTCCCATTAAACACAGTGTATCTATACTGTATCTAATTTGCATATTAATATGTTGCTGTTGGGACAGCATGTTGAAAAAAGAATTGTCATAATGGGAGTAATAATTGGCCAGATTTTCATAATAATATCTAATATTTCATAACAAAATAGATATATATTTTATTTTCCTATTCAATTGTTATGTCTCCCAAAATGCGTAATAAACATGCTTTTAGTCCTGGTGTCCTCTACAGTGGACATGAATGAAATTATGTCCTGTTTCATAACAGGAAGTCATATTTGAATTTGAAAACCCATAACATTTTCCTGAGATGTTGCTTTATGACAAACAATTTGAAAATTATTCAGATTTAAATGACAATTACAAAATATAATCATATTTCCATAAGGATGTAACATTTTTCACTAAATTAAATTTAGCCATCTTTAAAGACCTAGGAGAGGGTGTGGTCATGGTGAAACTTCCAATCATTTAGTATGTATGAATGAATGAATGAATGAGGCATTTATATAGCGCTTTATTGTGTATTGCTGTACACCCAAAGCGCTTTACAATCATATGGGGGGTCTCTCCTCAACCACCACCAGTGGTTGAGGAGAGATACTTTATAGTATCTCTATAAAGCCCTGAATGTGCTCTGTACAGGACATCCAGGCTTAAAGCTGTGATATGTGAGGTCTCAGAGAAATTCTCTAAAATATAATGTCCACTACAGAGGCAAAAACTCCATAGCTGGGTCTCAGGAGGATATAGCACAAAGTGGTTCTTTGGCTCGTAATCATAGGGGAACCACTTCTGGTGCTGTATAGCACCAAGTTTTGGTGCTTCAGTGGTTCTTCAGCGGTTCTTCACCAGTTCTTTGGCATGACTGAGGGGCTATATAGCACTGCTACCATATACAGAACCTGTAAGCTCTTGTGTGGTTCTTCAGTGGTTCTTCAGTGGTTCTTTGAGGTGATTAAGGTGCTATATAGCACCACTGCCGTACAAAGAACCTGTTAAGCCCCTTTAAAGGTTCTTTATGAGCCAAAGAACCACTGTTGGTGCTCTTTAGCACCATTTTTGTTGAAGAAATACAATGCAATATGGTTCTACATAGCAACATTTGACAAAGGTGCTGTATAGCACCAAAAGTGGTTCCCCTATGATTATGAGCCAAGAACCACTTTTAGTGCTATATTTTTTTTAGAGTGTAGGCCTTAGCAGCAAGGCAGAATGCCAGGGACCAAGTGACGACGTGATTGCGTCATGACGTAAAATAAGGGCTGAATCGACTCGGTTCTTTGTGAGTCTTGCTTCCCATGACTAGTTGTAAATGCGAAACAAGTGTTGTGTCCTGTTTGTACCCTCCCTACATGTGCAAAATTATGTTCCTAGTGGTATAGGCTACTCATAATAATTTTCAAAATGTAAACAAAAGCTTGGACGAATTTTTGGAATTTTCCATCTTTTTCTTCTAAGGCATAACCCTTCCCCCGTCTCCCCTATCTACCTGTTTTATTTATCAGCTTTATTGCCTAAAAAGCTCTTCCTCTTCTCTTCAGTTAGCTGAAGACCCTCAGACGTCATCATCAGAACTCATCCACCATGGGTCACTTAACCTCTGCATTACTGAGGGGTCTCTCTTTCCTGCTGGTGACCCGGAGTGTGTTCGCCATGGTGCTGTTGAATGCCACAGATCTCAGCATTCTCTTGGAGAAGTACCTGGATGATGATGATGGAGACTGGATGGTGGAGAGACAGCGAAGCAAGAGGGCCATCACTGCCAGTGACATGCAAGCAATCCTGGACCTCCACAACAAACTCCGGGGGCAGGTCTACCCACCGGCTTCAAATATGGAATACATGGTAAAACATCTCTACACTGCTAAAAATGATAAAATATGTTGAGTAACATATTAGGAAGAATTATCCACTGTGGTTTAGTGGTATGTGTACACAATACAACTTTGCAGTCAGTTTTGCATTGACTTAATTTGCAGTCAACAGTTGTTTTTGAGGTTTTGGTATTGCATAGAGATAAAATTGTCATTTTAAATTCATGGGCTCTTCATGACCTTGTCAAATTACAAAAATGATTTTCTGTAGCCTTTTCAAGATATCACAAAAGTGTTTGAGAATTTATAGTCTTATAATGGGGAGCAACATGAATCGCCTTTTTATTATATGTGACGAGAAAGCAGTAGATTTTAATAAGCAGTCAAAAGAACTTGCATTTAAGAATAAAATGCACAGTGTAACTTCAGAAAAATGAATAAGATTAATATGAATTAATTTGTATAAATTCAGTAATGTATAACCTGTAAAATATTGTGACAAGAAAACAGTAAATGTTTTCTGTCTGCTAAATGAGATTTTTAGAACAGTATTGCAGCAGACTATACATAAAATGCATGTAAATATCAGTTGTTACTCTATAATCTTCCAGTTATGTCTTAATAAGATATTTGCTTAGTTTTGTGATCAAAACTGGTTAGCAAAGCATAATGCAATGCAATACAATGATGACTGAGAGATGCATAAAAACCTTCCTCAAAAGCCTGTTGTATTATATTTGATACTCATTTTAACATTATTTTTCTAAAAAAAAAAAAAAAAAGATGCTTGAATAATTTAAATGTTTACCTTAAATGATTATACATACATATTCTTTATAAAATTATTAAAGATTTCTCTGCAAAATGACACGTGTACCATGACCTGAAGGTGGACATTTTTGGAATCATACTAAAGGCCTTTTAATTGCTAAACAAAAGGATAAACTACCAATCACAGGGCAGAAGGTATTCAGAAGATTACATACAACAGGTTTCTGAGCAAAGTTTGATGATGTTGATAATTTAGAGGCTTTAGAAAATTCATGTGTCAAAATTATAGGGTTAGTATAAATAACTTGTAAAATGTGACTGGAGAAGAGTATAAATAGTTTATGTCTGATCTTTTAAGCCTTGAAAAAAATGCTAACACAAGTGTGTATTTGTTTTTAATTGCCTGGTCTTTGTTTGCAAAGTGACTGGTGGGGTTCCAGAGGTTTATGAGGAAAAAAGAATAAAAAGGGACAAGATTAGTACAGACAATTGGTGTCATTGCAGGATAGAAATAAAGTATCAAAATAATATGCATATTTGAAGGTTGCATAAACAGTTGTACAGTTTTAGTGAACTTATTGCTTTGCTGAAAGTTTGCTTGTGGCATGATTACACCCTGATATATCTTTGCTCATGCACTGTCAGTTTTCAGTGGGCTGTTTAACAGAGGACCACACACTTGCAGACAATCACCACCATCCATACTCTGCATATAAAGCACATGTATATTGTTCTGTCTGAAGGATCATTGTCTAGATGGAAGAAATTATTATTTCCATTATTCTTCCAGTCATTCTGTGAAACCGACAAAGAACCCCTTCAGTGCAATGTTGACTCGTGGATATAAACTAGCAGAATGTCAGTATCTGAAGTGTTGTAAAACAAATACGGTTAAATATCATTTCAGAAGCAGCATTTCCTCATGCTTAGTCAGGCTGGATTACCACCAAACATTACAAAGGCCTTGGCTCCCAGAGGTATTAAAGGAATAGTTCACTCAAAAATTAACATTTTGTCTTCATTTCTTCAACAATTTCTTCACATTCTTCAAACTCTTTCTTCAAAAGAAAGGTTTGGATCAATAAAACAGAATTTTCGTGTTTGTACTAGAAACTGTGCCTTTAAGATGTGTCTAAATTTGCTCTGTTTTACAATACCAATAAAACATTTGGAATCATAAAGATTTTTTTAGAAAGATTTTTTTAAATGCATTCATTTGATTAAATATACAGTGAAAACTAAAAAAAATAAAAAAAATAGTAGAAATTAAAAAAAATAACTTTTTTTGTTTAAATAATATATATACTGATTTAAACAAAAATATTAAGCAGCAAAAACACATTTTTCATACTGTATTTATAATAATAACAAATGTTTCTCGAGCACCTAACCAACATATTTGAATGATTTCTGACATGTGTGACACTGAAAACTGGAGTAATGGCTGCTTAAAAATTTGCCATCACATGAATAAATTACATTTTTTAATATGTTAAAATAAAAAACAGTTCTTTTAAATGGTAATATTTCACAATATTACTGTTTTTACTGTATTTTTGATCAAATAAATGCAGCCTTGGAGAGCATAAGAGTCTTCCGTAAAAATTTTAAAAAAGAAAACCTTAAGGATTCCAAACTTTTGACTGGTAGTTTGAACCATTTGTTTCAGACTAAAATTAAATAGAATTTGAAGCCTGGCTCCTTTGCACGCTAAACAAACGAGTACCAAGAGACTAATACACTTTACACTCTTAGAACAGAAAAAATAAGTGGTGCATGGACCTCTTGAACACTAAGACCCATTTATATTTCAGCTTTTCAGAAAGACGGGCAGTGGTTTGAGAGATGCCTTGCAGGGATTGTTAACTGGGTGTCAGGAGTGGAGTTTGGGCAGTTCAGCAGAATGAGAGTAATAGGAATGGTGTGATGGATGTGGAGACATGGAATGTGATGATGCACAGCTCCAGCCCTCCACAGCCTCTTATAATACCAGATTCGGAATTCTAGGCAAAACAGCAGAATATTCCAGACTGCAGCAGGGAAATTGAGCAATCAACAGACCCTCCTTTCAACAGGCACACATATGCTGTATAGCAGCTGCAATGACTCTACATTTCTCGTTTAATACTTCCCTCTCAACAGAAAAAAATGAGCTCCTGAGGGACGTTGGAAGTTTTTCACTTTCTTGGAATGTGACCAGATGACAAAAAAACGTGCTGCTGATGAGGTGTCAAATGAAGTAAACAATGGCGTGTGAAAGAGTGTGAGTGTCTGCACTGACGGGCCATGTTTTCCTTTACTGGTCCTGTCTAAGTGCGGGCAGATTCTCGGGGGCCTCCCCTACAGAGAACGCTGTGCAAACAGAATCACTTTACCCTTTTTGAGGTTACAGATTTTGCAGGAAAGACCATTTACTGCTGGAAATTTGCAAATCTGTACCCTAACACTAACTGACGTTCAGTTTTGGATTTTGACCACTAAACATCTATTTGTGGTTTAGGAGTGGTTGATTTTGTTGTATGCATGATTTAGTATACCCTAATACCTGAAGCCATTAATACCCTAGTAAAAAAAGTAATTTAAAAAAAAATACATTTATTTCATACTAAGTATAGTTCAAAACTATTAACGTATTTACTGACATTGCTTGAGACTTACTGATATAAAAATGATAATTAAACTTTATTTGGAGTACTACTTGTTCTTATTATTAAGCCTAAAATGTGTTTTAATGTCACTGTTGATGAGGATTGTATGATCTTTGAATAATATTGGTCTTTAAATGCAACATATTTAAAGTGTACCTCTTACAATAGTTCCACTTTAGCACAATCAAATATACTTCGGTATAGCTTTAATTGGACTTCAGCACTACTTCCGCACAATTAAAGTGCATTAAGTACAAAATTAGTTGTTCCAATTTTGCAGACTTTAAGTATGCCAGTTTAGTATACTAAAAGTACAATTGCAGGGTATTTTTATTATTTATATATATATATACACATACATTTGATTACTTTTTGATTTTTCTAAATTCCTAATCAGTGTTTCCAACGATTAATCATTTTCAAACATTTAAAGCAGGCAGGGTTAACCTTAGAGCAGTACTCAACACTGATTACTGTCAGACTTTCAAAATCCTTCATCACTTGAATTAAGATTGTAATAATTTAATTTTAAAGCACAGCCACCACAAAATCAGACTTTAGCACCTCTTTTTACTTTGAGATTATTCTGAGGTTAAATACAGATTTAAAATCATAACAATTAAATAGTTTAATAGCTATGATACTGTTTTTGAAATCAAATCTTTGCATAGCTATGACAGGAGACACTGGCGTCTAGCAATGCCTTGGAAAAAACTGTTAATCTTAAATAGAGCATATACATAAACCCAAATAGAAAATAAAACAGTTATCAATTAAGCATGTGTCCTAAACTCCTGAAACATTGGCGTCTCATATTTTAGAGCAGTCAAGGCACTTTAATATGTGCGTGCGTGCGTACGTGTGTGTGTGTGTGTGAAAATATTCAAATGTAACCCCCTTTGTAATTGTTAACATTTTCATAAGTAACTGTAATTTAATTACACATTTTTCTCAGTAACTGTAACTGATTACAGTTACATTTATTTTGTAATTAAATTACATAATTCCGTTACATGTAACTAGTTACTCCCCAACACTGTATATATATATATATATATATATATGTAAAATGCTACAAATACATTTATACACACACACAGTGTGTGTAAATGTATTTGCATTTTTAGCATGAAGTAAATGTATTTAGAATACATTTTAGTATATTTATCTTTCACTAGGGTATTCATGTACTAGTTGATTATTTTAGTTGATTTTTACAGAAAAGAAACAACCTGGGTTACAGTGAGGCACTTAAAATAGAAGTGAATGGAGCCAATCTGTAAATATTAAAATACTCAATATGTTTCATTAATATAGATGTAAATAATGTGATAACATGATTTTAGTGTAAAAACATTATTAACTAATGTTTAAAAAAAAAATCTTTTTACTTTAGCTTTTAATTTATGACTTTTCTGAAAATTCTTTTTGCAATTCTTTCTTTTGTAACTTTTATTTTTAATTCATACTTTATATTAGTTCCAGTCTTTTTAATTAGTCTTTAAACTTACATTAATTGTGAAATTTTAGCTGTTTTTATTTTAAATGTTCTAAATTGTAAAGCACTTTGAGGTGCATTTTTTATAGGTGCTATATATATAAAAATATATTAATATTAAATTGTTGACATTTTTATCCAGTTTTACAACTTCATCACCATGACAGCATAATGCTTAAACACTAAATGACCGTAAAAATGATGAGAACAATTTTCCAACTAGAATGATACACAATTTTTAACAGAAAAATAATAATGCTTTTATAAAATTATGAACTGCATGTTTCTGCTGTTAAAGGAACACTCCACTTTTTTGAAAATAGGCTCATTTTACAACTCCCCTAGAGTTAAACAGTTGAGTTTTACCATTTTTGAATCCATTCAGCTGATCTCCGGGTCTGGCGGTAGCACTTTTAGCTTAGCTTAGCATAGATCATTGAATCTGATTAGACCATTAGCATCTCGCTCAAAAATGACCAAAGAGTTTCGATAATTTTCGTATTTAAAACTTGACTCTTCTGTAGTTACATCGTGTACTAAGACCAACGGAAAATGAAAAGTTGCGATTTTCTAGGCCGAAAAGGCTAGGAACTATACTCTCATTCCGGCGTAATAATCAAGGAACTTTGCTGCCGTACCATGGGTGCAGCAGGCGCAATGATATTACGCAGTGCCTGAAAGTAGTCCCCAGCTATATCATAACTAGTTACCTAGCTGGGGACTACTTTCAGGCTCTGCGTAATACCAAATGCTAATGGTCTAATCAGATTCAATGATCTATGCTAAGCTAAGCTAAAAGTGCTACCGCCAGACCCGGGGATCGGCTGAATGGTTTCAAAAATGGTAAAACTCAACTGTTTAACTCTAGGGGAGTTGTAAAATGAGCCTATTTTCGAAAAAAGTGGAGTGTTCCTTTAAATCCTTAAAAAGTGGCCCCATTCACTTCCATTGTAATCTCTTTTTGTTGTTGTTAAGAAAATGAGGGATGAATCAAAATGCTATCATTGAGCTTAACTTGTATAGAATGCAGAATATTCCTTTATCTCTACAGCATAAAGGCCCGCTTTGATGGGTGGCTTAGCAAACCAAGCAGACATCCAGTTGGCAGGTGCTCACTTCAAGGATTAATGTCTCAGGCAATTGTTTCAGCTATTTTAGGGACCTTATTGGGGCAGGTTTACTGCTGGACTGTGCTTTGGGACTTCCCAGGGAAAAAGTGTAACATGTATGGGCAGTGACAGGGCAGATAACTCCCCGTCACCCCCGCCACAGTTCTGGCTCAGGTTTCTCTCCAACCTTGAGTTTTGTATGCTTTCCATTCATGGTGAAAATGCTGTTTTACTTTTCCAGAATAATGAGATGTTTTTATTAAACAGCAAAATATGGGTCAGATGGACAGAAAAACATATGTGAATGGCCTTGAATGATGTAGCTTGTGACCAAAACTAGCAACACAGAGCAGGAGCTACAGAAGACAGATACAGAAACATATGGGATCATTATTGTATCCAAAAAAATCACTGTGCCATTTGAATCAGGGCACAAGAGAAATAAACCAGAAAGAAACCTGGTTCTTTCTCCAGCCTACAAGCACACATTGTATTGAAGGTAGGCTAAAATGAACTTAACCTGCGAAAACTGTCATACTATTATTGACTACAACAGCCATTGACTTTCACAGGACTAAATCCTTTTCCTGTTAACCACATTATAAACAGGTCATAATCTTAACTACACATACAAAAGATTAGGGATTAAACAGCTTTGTTTCTGTAGCGCTCTACTTGCCACCCATTTCCATCTGAATCTCAGCCATGTCTCTGTATTTCTTTTAGGTGTGGGACACTGAACTGGAGCAGAGTGCTCAGGAATGGGCCGAGACCTGCCTGTGGGAACATGGCCCAGCTGGCCTGCTGCCTCAGATTGGTCAGAACCTGGGAGTGCACTGGGGAAGGTCTGAATGTCCTTTGGTGTTTTATAGCAATGTGAGCTTACTAGTCATTGAGTTGAACTTCTATACAGCTAGAATTTAGCTTTATTAATACACTGCTGTTCAAAAGTTTGGGGTCAGTAAGATTTTTAATTTTTTGTAAAAGAAGTCAGCAGCCATTGTTCCAGTCTTCAGTTACAGAAATCATTCTAGTATGTTGGTGCTCAAAAGACATTTCCTATTATTTATCAGTGTTAAAAACAGCTGTGCTGTTTCATATTTTGTGATAACTATGATGTTTTTTTCAGGATTCTACTTTATAACAACATATGTCTTTTACTTTTAATCCATTTACTTAATTCAGTAAAAATACTAATTAAAAAAATGTATGTCTGACATGTATTTAAATTAAACTAGTGAAATGCTATATTTACATCAGTCTCAATATCAGGTAGCACACTCAAAGACCACCTACATGCTGTTTACTGACAGCCTGATGCATACTGCATATAAAACTGGAGATTGCTTTTTAGATCTGGCAAACTGTAATCCGGTTGGCTGGATTTACACAACTTTAGTCAGTAAGGGTACACGGTGTTTTTTATCAGTCCACCTGGAAATGAAGTCAAAGGTACCATGCTGATACAGTGAGCTGTTTTGAAGAACGTTTGAAGTTAGTGTCAACAGATCTTTAAAAGATACTAGCACTTGAGGGACTTTCTAGCAAGGGTTTGAGGCACTTCTAGAAGTTTAACTAGATATCTAGATATGTAAGTATGTTCTTATTTTGTTTTCTGTGTCTGTGAGTTGACCATGCTAGACTATTATTGTGTATTATTTAAATAACATAAAAGCAAGACTAATACTAAACACATAAAAACCAAATGAACTGTGGTTTGAACTACTGTTCAAAAGTTTTGGGAAGAAATTATTCATTTTATTTAGGACAGATTAAATAGTTTAGAAGCAACAGTAAAGACTTCAACATTGTTGCAAAAGATTTCCATTTAAAAAAATGCTGTTCTTTTGAACTTTCTATTCATCAAAGAACCCTGGGGGAAAAAATGTGTCATGCCATGTTTCCACAAAAATATTAAGTAGCACAACTGTTTTCATCATTGATAATAATAATCGAATTAGCATATTAGTGTGATTTCTAAAGGATGTGACACAGAAGACTGGAGTAATGGCTGTTGGAGTAAAGCCTTGCCATCACAGGAATAAATTACATTTGAAAATATATTAAAATATAAAACAGTTGTTTTTAATTGTAAAAAATTATTTCAGAATATTACTATGTTTACTGTATTTTGATCACATAATTGCAGTCTTGGTGAGCAAGACACTTCTTTTAAAATTAAAAAAAAAAAAAAAAAAACTCAAATTTTGAACAGTAGTATACATGTCAGCTATCGTTTGACTTTATATTGCATTAGTCCAATGAATTAAATTTAGGCTATTACTAATTATGCTTTTTTTTAATGTTCACCCCAGATACCGTCCACCTACTTCTCATGTACAAACCTGGTATGATGAGGTCAAAGACTACTCGTTCCCATACCCCCAGGAATGTAACCCTCACTGCCCTTTTAGGTGCAGTGGTCCAGTCTGTACCCACTACACTCAGGTAGATATACAGTAATAGCATACCTCATAAGCACATCACATGTGTTTTTAGGTGCACACCCATTTATGCATTTGACAGATCTGAAAACAATTCTGAAATTTATGGGATGTCAGAGAAGGAATTTTAATAACAATGTAATATGTGCTCTCGTTCTGGTTGTCAGCACTTCAGCTGCAGCCTTTTTAAATTGTTTGGAGTCTAAACAGGGCTTTTGGAGAGCACCAGACAGGAGAGCATTGAAGCGCTTCAGTCTGCTACCAGAACATGAGTGCCAATATCTGTGTGCCTTTTTGACAATGATTCTTAGATGTTAGAAGGCAGTTGTAATGGCTGTAAATCATGAAGTAGCATATTAAAACTAAAGACGTCTCAAGATAGAGCCTTGAGGGACCACAGAGTAGTAACCGTAAATGGCCACAAAATATTTCTACTACGAAACAGTTATAGACTACCAAACCACCAAACATTTAAAGCCTAATTTAAAGTAAAAGTAAAAATGAAACATTTATAATTAACACAAAAGGAGATTATTTTTGAAGAGTCACACAACTCTTTTCCATACAGTAAGTAGGAAAAACTGACAACGGGCCAATCAGATTCAAGCATTCAGCATCCCGTATTATAAAAAAAATACTGACCATGATCTAACTCAGTTGAGCTCCAAAAAAGAACAGAAACACCATTAAGATTATTTTTAAGAAAACACATTAAATGCCTATGCACTGTTATCCAAGACTTGTAAAAGTCATAATATAGTTTTGTTTCAAAACGGACAGTGATAGGTTGGTTTATTACAATAAATATAGTAAATCATATGGACATAACTACTTGTTTTCTTTTGTTGTGTGTTCTTTTTAAGATTGGGGTCATTGTATGGACAAGATGGGAAAACCCATGCAAAAAGATTTTAATAGACTATAGCACACATTCCTTATGTTAAAGTTAATGCCTAAGGCAATTTAAGGATAGATTTATTTTAGGCAGTTATAACTGATTGTCTGTTTTGCCTCCTTACTGATTCCAGCTTGTTTGGGCAACTAGTAGTCGAATTGGCTGTGCGATCAATGTGTGCTACAACATGAATGTGTGGGGCCAGATCTGGGCAAAGGCTGTTTATCTTGTGTGCAACTACTCACCAAAGTGAGTAACTTATTCATTATTCTTCATTTATTATTAAATACCGTTCTCATTCTCTGACATTTATATTATGATAGCTTGTCAATGTTGTATGTCCTTGTGTGTGTTTCGTCCTGTACAGGGGTAACTGGTGGGGATATGCCCCATATAAGCATGGCACCCCTTGCTCTGCCTGTCCACCCAGCTATGGAGGAATGTGCAGAGAAAACCTCTGTTATAAAGGTTTGTTATGAGATTTTAATTCACTAGTAATGCAGGTCATATTTGACAAAAATATTACTGTTTTCACTGTATTTTTGATCATATAAATGCAGCCTTGGTGAGCTTAAGAGACTTCTTTCAAAACATGAAAAAAATCTTACTGAACACAAACTTTTGAATAGTAAATAATGTATATATGTTGTGTTTAATGAATCATTTATAGATTGCTTGATGAATAGCATCAAGGCAAAATGTAAGACTGCTCATTTCTCGGTTTCAGTTTCAGGTGATGGAACAAATAGACAAAGCCCACGTGAGGAAACAGACGAAAGAAATTCTATAGAACCAGAGGTCCCTCATAGCCCTGGGCCCCGTTTACAGGCCCCAAAACCAACCAGACGCCCAAATGCAGTTGTGAGCAAAGAGCAGATGTGTAAGCTGTGGTTCTCCGATTATACTTTCCAGCATCAAGGGGGAACCACTTTCAGAAATAAAAGTTGTGCTTGAAAAACAAAATTAATTTTCTGAATGTGACTGCACCCTAAAATTGCTAGCACGCAAATTTATTTCTGTTTAACTCCGATTGTTTTGATGTTCACCAGGCATGGATTTGTCGATTTGTTTTTTTTTTTTCAAACATATATTTAATGTTGCAAGTCACTTTGTGCAGCAGGGAGGGTTTTTTGTTCTCATAATGGTGATCTCCCTGCTGAGTGTGTTTGCTTTGGGGACGGTGAATACTTGTGGGTTTTAAATTGCTTCCTTTGCTGAAAGCGGGTTTGGACTGAAAGCTGAGATCTCCTGCTGTTGGCCACCATGATCTCCTGCTGGAATTCCACGGCTTGCTTTTACAAAACTGCAGGAACAGAGCTGTGCATTTCTGCAGTTCTGCTAAATTATACAGCATATCTAAACATAAATGAACCACCTGTGTTTTTTTTCTGCTTTGTTACACAGCCCAGATTGTGACATGTGACACAAAGCTAAGAGACCAGTGTAAAGGCACCACATGCAATAGGTGAGATAAAAAAAAACATGCCATATATGTCACATAGGTCTTTTTAATGATAATAACAATAATTCCAATTTTCACTCCAGTTTCTGCTATTATTTTTCCAAATTATTATTATTATTATTATTATTATTATTGCATCTGTAATAGGTACGAGTGTCCTGCTGGTTGTTTAGACAGCATGGCGAAAGTGGTTGGAACAGTGTATTATGACATGGTAAGCCTAGCATAAAAATTTTTTTTTTTCAGTTTATCTTATCACATATAGTCTAAACTTTTCACACTGACAATATCTTCGCCCTCAGCAATCCAGTATTTGCCTGGCAGGCATTCATTACGGTGTCATTGACAATGATGGAGGCTGGATGGATGTCACAAGACAGGGCAGAAAGGACTTCTTCATCAAATCATACAAAAATGGACTTCAGTCCCTTGGGTAAGCAGTCTGCTCAAGATTGACTTTCATGCGCATTAGAGACAACTCCATCTAACATAATGAAAATGTTGCAGGAAATACCGGAGTGCCAATGCCTTCACAGTATCCAAAGTTCCAGGTAAATGACAATTTAGAATATATTACATGGTTCTCTGTAATACTTAATTTTGATTGGTCAGTTGTGTCATTCAGCAGTGAAACATTTTATATAATAGCTATGATATAATACTCAAGTCTTCAGTGTGACATGATCCATCAGAAATCATTATAATATGCTGATTTGATTTTTAACAAACATTTATTATTATTATTATTATTATCAATGTTGAAAACAGATGTGCTGCTTAATATTTTTGTGGAAAACATATATATATATATATATATATATATATATATATATACAGTATTTTTTTTTTTTTAGGATTCTTTGATGAATAAAAATGTCAAAAGAACAACATTTGAAATAGACTTTTTTTATAACATAAATGTCTTTATTGTCACTTCTTGTCAATTTAGTGCACTCTTGCTGAATAAAATAAACTTCTTAAAAAAAAATAATAATAATAGTTATAATAATTGAAAGGTATTGTATATATTTTCTAAGTAGCTGAGGAAAAAGCACAATGTTGTACAACCAGTCAGTTATCATTGCAAAATAAACCCTGACAACAATAATCACGACCCCAATGCAAAACAGAGGGGTCTTTCTTGTATGATCCAGATTGTTACATACAGTACCTTTGCTATTAATTTCATCATCTTTCCTTTGTTTCAGTAAAAGTTATCACATGTGAGACTACAGTTTCTGCACTGTGCCCTTACCAGAAACCTGCAAGACACTGTCCAAGGTAAAACTCGATCTGTAATGAACCAAACCTCCAGGTGAAATGTTCTTTTATCTAATCTGTTTTGAAACAAAACTTGCCAATAGCATTTGAAACTACTATTATTACACTCTCAAACAAATCTTTCCAACCTGTGTTTTCTTCCCACAAGGATTTACTGTCCTCGGAACTGCCTGCAAGAAAATCCCCACCTTTCTCGAGTCATTGGCACCAAAATTTATTCAGATGTAAGCTTTTTTTTATTTTTCAAAAACAAACTCAAAGCAAGAAGATTGCTGCCCCACCAAAGACCTAATTTTAAATTTAAATTTGTTTTGCAGAAATCTAGTATATGCAGATCTGCAATTCATGCCGGCGTTTTAAGAAATGAATCAGGTGGCTATGTTGACGTGATGCCCACAGACAACAGGAAGCTGTACATTTCCTCGTACCAGAACGGCATAAACTCAGAAAGGTAGGTTTTATCCCCAAACTGGCCCGTGTGGAGCTGGTGTAAGGCAGAGTATGGGGCGGCCCGTCTCTCCTTAAGCTTTTCAAATCACAGGCCTTTATTAATAAAGCTGATTAGGGTAGAGCTGTACCAGTGGTTCCACTCCAAGCATGGTCGAGTAAACTTTATAAGTCACTTCGAAGGTATGGTAGACAAAATCACAGATGAATGAACGTGTTCTACAGTTAAAATGAACATAGCCATCCCATCAGATAATCACAAAGGATTCGTCACAATATCATAAACATCTACTTGCACTAAATAATAGTGCTGTCAAACGATTAATTGCGATTAATCGCATCCAAAATAAAAGTTTTTGTTTACATAATATATATGTACTGTGTATATTTATTATGTATATATAAATACAAACACATGCATGTATATATTTAAGAAATAGATGCAGTGTTTATATATTAAGTATATTTATATATAATATAAAATGTAATAATATAAATATATAAATGTATATACAGTACATGTAAATATTTTCAAAATATTCACTGTATGTGTGCGTATTTATATATACATAATAAATAAACACAGTACACATATAGTATGTAAACAAAAATGTTTATTTTGGATGCGATTAATCGCGATTAATCATTTCACAGCACTACTAAATAAGCTTTTCACCAAATGCCGGTCGTTATGTACACAATTATGTTTAAAAGTTGGGAAACATTGCTTATTTAACTCCTGTGTTCTCTCGCAGCCTGCAGAACCCCGCGGGAGGCAAGGCATTCAGGGTATTCGCAGTTATTTGAGCGTGTGCTGAAATCGTGGTCACTCCTCGACTCGTTCTGTTGATTAGGCTGTAATAGTGGCCATTGTGAGGCCTTTTCTGCTCTAACCAGCCTGTGCTGTATTTTCTATCACATGAATGTTGACTGAACTAAGTATTTGCTTTATAGATGGAGACCCTTTCCAATGCATCAAGCTGATTAGCCATTGTATTGCCTAAAAAGCATGTAATTAGAGGATCATTCAGGGAATATGGTGTCTGTATTGCAGAGAAAAAGCACTTAAGGAGTTTTAATCTTCTGTTATTGTTGTAAAGAACATTTTAGAGACTGTTAGCTTTTTAGTTTTATTACATGTTGAGGAAGTTCTCACTCATTTATAGATTTATTTTCTTTTTTTTCACTATGTATTTATTTTTATATATTTTTTGCTTTAGGGCAAGAAAGGACTGCTGATATGGTTTTTTTGATGGTAATTAAGAATGTGGGTATAATCCTGCAGGGCAGGATAATACATCAAAACACATCCAACCAAACATAATATGAAACGTCCACATCGTTAAACACTGTAAATAGCTTGTTGTGAGTAGCTTGTCTATAGTATTAATTCTAATGAGGTGCTGTATACATCAGTATTGTGTACTGTCTCAGAAAAACAACTGTATTATGATTTAATGATTTTGTAGGTTCACAAAAACTAGCTTTTATATTATGTCCAAATGAATTTGAGGTGCTTTTTGTAATTCCTTAAAGGGATAGTTCACCCAAAATTGAAAATTCAGTTATCATTTACTCTCCCTGAAGTTGTTCCAAACTTGTATGAATTTTGTTCTTTTGCTGAACACAGAAGATATTTTGAAGAATGTGGGTAAGCAAACAGTTGACGGTAGCCATTGACTTCTATATGGAATCATCTAATGGTTTTTAAATGTTACTACTCATTTCAGAATGTTCAGAGAACAGCAGCTATTTTTGTCATGCAAGTACAGCTTTTACGGGTTAAAGGGATAGTTCACCAAAAAATGAAAATTTTTATCATCATTTACTCCAAAACTGTACAAGTTAAACACAAAAGAAGATATTCTGAGGAATTCTGAAGAACCAAACAGTTTTTGGTCCCCACTGACTTCCATAGTAGGGAAAGAAATACTATGGAAGTAAATGGGGACCATCATCTTTCTGATTATCAGCATTCTTCAAAATGTCTTCTTTTATGTTTAACATAAGAAAGAAACTCATACAGGTTTAGAACGACATGAGGGTGAGTAAATGATGACAATTTTCATTTTGGGTGAACTATCCCTTTAAATATGAAAACTTCAAAACTCTTTGAATTGGATATATATGTCAAAAAAAGGTTGCAATGTCTGTTATAATGGCCTAATGTAAGCATATGATTGTATATATTTGTGTTTTCTACCTCACATTGTTTAAAAACATTTTACAATAAACTTAAGTAATCAGAATCTCACACTTTTTTAACTGAAAATGTAGTTATATGTTCAGCCCACAATGTGATTATTATTATTATTATTTTTTGGATTCTGGATTTGGATTCTTTTTTGGAAACCCTGGCCTGGCACAATGCATGGACCAGAGAAACTATTGAGGCCATCTGTCTGTAATGAAAACCAGATGGAATAATTTTCAGTGTTTACTGCTCTCTCACCCTCAACGTAACAGCTAAAACAATTCCCTTATGGATTATAGAATCATTTTATCGAGCTGCACACTTCCACATTGCTTTCATTCATTCAGACTGATAGATGCTGTAGATCTAATTTAGTAGAAGAATTGAACTGTCTTCTCGGTAAGAAGGATGGGTAAATACGATAACTACTAAACCAGGAGCTGCTAGTAAATATATTTAACACCTGCAGTTTCAGACACCTCAAGTCATCTGTTAAAACTTGTTTATTAGTTAGAAGTCCACTTTGTCCGTGCAGCCTGTCTGTTTTCAGACCTGCCACAATTGCAGTCTGCTGTGCCATAGAAAGCCAAGATTTATGGCTAATGTCCAAAACATCACTCTCCATCCAGGTTGTGTTCCACCTGGACGCCTGCAGTCCAGAAACACAACTTGAGTGTAATTACCAGCCAGCCACACTGACATCATAACAAAACAGCATACTAATGCAGGGTGACTGCCACACTAACATATGTTTATATTATAAAGTGCCACTAACATATAATGACATGATTTCAACAACTTGATAAATAACTTTGCCTGTTTATTGGAGTTTGGTGCCTTTGGATAGAAATTACTCAAAAAAGCAATAACGTAGGACATGGAAATATTAGCATTACCACTGCTTTCAGCATAATCGACAATGTAAAAAAACAGAGGGAAATACCCACTTTAAGGAAAATGAAAAACAGAAAGTGTATATGCTCACCTGCTCTTTTTCAGCTAAGTGAGAACAGACAAAGAGCAACACTGTGAGCATGTCAGAATAATTCTGGTTGTTGGACCTGATGGAGCTCAGTTCTAAGACAAGGTCTTTTACAAATATTTGTATGTCTACTGCACAATTTTGCTTATAAAGTTAATGTGTTAAAAGCTTAAGGAAACAACTAAAAATTGCTTAACAGGGTTGAGACAAACTGCTATTTAAAAGGTGCTATTTGTTGAAATGGGTCTTTAAGCTTTTGCTTTTGTGGGTTTTATAAAATGTCTATTAGCTTTAAAGCCTACATGTAATTTTCTGAAAATGGACCAAAACTGTTGATGACTTTTGATGACTATTTATCCTGCACTACAGATTTGTGTCCAATCAGTATCTAGAATAAGAATGCCCTGCCCCCAAAAACCACTTGCAGTTGACTAGCAAGTATGTTGGCTGTGATATAATTAAAGCCTATAAATTGCAACAGTCAGATTCTGTAAAAGTCCCATTCATTTACTCTATAGGGGAATTGAGTTTTAGATAACTTGTAAATCTTTAAAGACAGATTTACTGTGAGCTATGACATTGTTAATTAATGATATACTGTATGCTTTTGTTTAAGCCGTCATTCTGCATTATGTCAACTAATTTTTTAATAATTGGCTTTAATTCCTGGTGAAAAAATGTTACCCATGATTCTGCAGAGCATTGAAACAAGCAAATCAACTACTTACTCAACTACCCAAACCATGTACTCAACTGCTTGTTAATGCAAATATCTAATCAGCTAATCTCATGATAGCAACTTAATACATTTAGGCATTTAGACATGGTCAAGTCAATCTGCAGAGTATTTCAGAAACTTCTGATCTATTTCCATGCACAGCCATCTGTATGGTTTACAGAGAATAGTCTGAAATAGAGAAAATATTCAGTGAGCGGCAGTTCTGTGGGCAAAAATGAATGTGGATGCCAGAGGTCAGAGGAGAATGGTCAAACTGGTTTGAGCTAATAGAAAAGCAACAGTAAGGTATGGAAGGTATGCAGAAGAGCATCTCTGAATGCACAACACGTCAAACCTTGAAGAAGTTGGGCTACAGAATCAGAGGAGCACACTGTGCGCCATTCCTGTCAGCTAAGAACAGGAAACCGAGGCTACAGTTTGCACGGGCTCACCAGAATTGGACAATAGAAGATTGGAAATAGGTTGCCTGGTCTGACAAGTCTCGATTTCTGCGGCAACATTTACATGGTAAAGTCAGAATTTGGCATAAACATTATGAAAGCATAGATTGATCCTGATTTGTATAAACAGGTCAGGTTGGTGATGGTGGAATAATGTGGGGGATGTTTTCTTCGCACACTTATCTGAGTATTGTTGCTGACCATGTTCATGACCACAGTAACCCACACAACACGCCATGTCACAAAGCTCAAGTCATCTCAAACTGGTTTCTTGAACATAAGTTCACTAAACTTAAATGGCCTCCACACCAGATCTCAATCCAATAGAGAACATTCGCAAACCTTTCCACCCATGGGATGTGATGAAGCTGGAGATTTGCTACATGTATGTGCATCTGGCAAATCTGTAGCAACTGAGTGATGCTATCATGTCAATATGGACAAAAATCTTTGAGGAATGTTTCCAGCATCTTATTAAATCTATGCCAAGAATTAAAGGTATAGTTCACCCAAAAATTAAAATTCTGTCATTAAATAATTCACCCTCATATCGTTTCAAACCCATAAGACCTTCATTCATCTTCGGAACACAAATTAAGATGTTTTTGATGAAATCCAAGAGCTTTCTGACCCTGCATAGACAGCAACACAACTGACACGTTCAAGGCCCAGAAAGGTAGTAAAGACATCATTAAAATAGTCCATGTGACATGAAGTTACGAGAATATTTTTTGTGTGCAAAGAAAACAAAGAACTACTTTATTCAACAATTTCTGGTTCTAAATATCTCTAGTGTATCTCTGTCCTTTTAAAAACAGAGTTATTTACTTCTTTCCTCACAAAAAGGAAAGGTCTTCTATAGCAAGATGGTGTCATTTTTGTCTCACACTAAGCTCAAACTTCTCATATAGGCCTAAACAGAAGGTTTTGTGAAACAGAAAGCAGTTCATATGTACCATTTGACTAAAAAAGTCATAGAGGACTGTCTTTGGACAGCATGCAGGACAAATGAGGCTGGGAGTTGCCTCAACTTTCCATTGACACGTGCAGCGGTTGGCAGCAGCAGACTGAAGACTGAAGATGTTTGTGCGAATGATGAAAGACAAACCTTAAGACTTATATTTTCTGAGAGTCATTTAAAATAACACTCACCATTAATAACTTTCTAAGCTGCTGTTTGATGAAGCAAACTGAAAGCAGCATATATATTCGCAGCCTGGCAAGAAAATGCCACACTTTTCTCTTTCACTCCTTTGGAACATCTTCAACAATCTTACTCATTCGTTTTTCTGTTTACATGCTGCTTTTTCCTAAACCTTTGAAAACGGTTCAGTTTGGCAACCACAAGGTTGCCAGTGATGAATTGAAATATTATGGTGACCAGAAGTAATGTCTGCCTTTCTACGCCCACCTTTTCCTTGGCATCAGAAGTGAACGTACGGATGAAGGGAAACGCTAAAAATATGATGCACAAATTGAATGTATTTTGAGTGGAAGGAGCTTTTTAGACTCTTTCGGCTTGTCAAACGAGTCTTACAATTGGAGCTATTAGACAGAAACCTTATATAAATAAAAAAACAGTCATTTCAAATAATATTGAATTAATATCTGGGCTACTGAAACACAAAATCCTACTTGTTTCCGCACGTTTAGCATTAACGTGAACGTGATGTGCACGTGAATGAGTGATTTGATTTATTACTTCTGACACATTAACAGGACTAATAACGTCTCACTCTAAGCACAGCCACCTTCCCATTTTTCATATAAAAATGACAAGTCTGTTCCCAGTGCAAATTTCACAGAAAAGTGACAGAAAAACAGCACAAAAGAGAGGAATCTGAACATTACAGGAGGCTGACAGACAGTAATGAACAATCATTACGGCAGATGAGATGTCAGATGGATCAGGAACATGTGCTTCAGCACAAGCGGTATTGAGTAAATAAAGCATTTCTTGTTTCCACAGTTATGCAGAAATTTTGTGCCGAGTGAAACTTTTCCTTTAAACATGGATTCTGTGACATGGATAGCTTTTGGATGACATTTTAGTCAAATATACTGTAACTGGTTAAAATAACAAGATTGCTGTTGTAATCTTCATATAAACAAGAATTTTTGCACCTAGAAAAAAAATATAATTGCTGCCATTCACTGTACTATACATACATGCCAAAACTCCATCAGTAAAAGTCCAAGAAAAACATTCACTCATTTGAGTTACAATAAAACCAATGTTGCATTCTCTTACTGGACGTCAGGAAAACCATAACAAAGTTTGCTTCAGGTGTGTACCATATGTCGAAGGTTTCTTAATACAACAAGAACACCCAATCTTCTCCAGAGATTCCCAGCTTCTGGAAAGCTGCTGGTATTTGTGCATTAATATTGAAAGTTAAGGAAAGATTTATGATGAAAGTCTTGAAAAATGCATTGTGTAGTTTTCTAATATATTCTGATTATTATTATGATCCTGCAGACTCAAAAGTTACGTCGTCTTTAATGAGATTGAGTACTGTTTTAGTTTACTGAAACAACACCATATTAGAGAAATAAGGAAATACCTTTAAATACAGGAAACGGCTCAGATATTATAGCGCTGTCTACTTTGGCATTTCTGTGAGAAGGAATCTAGGTCAAATAGGATGATGAAGATTTTTTTTTTCTCCCCAAATGTAGAAGGAATCAAGCTGAGAATGAGTGAATCCAAAAGATTAGTTTCTGAAGAAAATTTGGCATCTGGTAAGGTATATTTATTTGTTTCAGAAAACCCCAATGTGTAAAAATTGATTGATTTATTATTTTTAAAGAATGTAGTATTTATGTTTTTGAAGCATGGTATATAAATGCATGCATCCACACACATTATTATTATTTTATAGTGTATTATATCAATATTCTTCACATGTATATTATATAATAAAATGTTATATATTTTATTATAAACAAATATTGTTAATTTTCTTAAATATTTCTATGTAGCTTTAATTTTTAGTATTAATTTTTACTTTAATTTTATAGTGTATTTTATTATAATATACCAGTATATTATACATATAAATATATATCATAAATATAATTAAATACGACATAAATATATAATGTTATAATATACAAATATTCTTAACTTTCTTTTTACGTTTCATTGTTTCAGTGTTAGTTTTAGTAATTTTAGTACTTCAACATTTATTTCAGCTAGTTACTTGCCAAAAGCAACTTCTTTAATTTATCAAATATTTTCCAATTTATCTAATATTTTAAACATATCAGTTTTTTTCTAATATATCAAAAGATATCAGTTTACATGGTTGACATCCGTTTCAGCAGCATACAGGACACAGTTAAGGTTAGCACTAGGAGTTGTGTTTCTCATCCACGTCACCACTGACCTTTCTCTGTTTATAAAATGGATTTCATTTTGCTTCTTTTTCCATGTTCACACATGAGCCGCTGTCAGTACCCACGGGGAGGTAAAAGAGTCGCTTTGTCTTGATGAAATGGCAGCGGCGGCCACACATGTTTCTGCCAAAACCAGCCAAGATTCAGAGCTCCACAAACTTCACCTGTTTTATATTAAACCTGTCAGATTAAATGAGTGAGCCGATAAAGTGTTGCAAATACAGTGTGAGCCAAAATACAAGCCTCTACCCCCTCACCGGCCCGAGTTTCCAACTGATCCCATGAATGACTGTGTACGGCCCGCTTGCAGTGACAGCTTGTGAAATGAAATCTGGTCTGAAGTCAGCAACAGATGCTTGTTAATCAATTAATTTCCCTTTCAGTTGGATGACTTATAAAGCAATAAACAATACTGGATAAACACCATTTAATCAAATCTCACAATCACCACTTGTTGCATGCATAAATAAATACAGAAATAAATCAAATTAACTATATGAAGAGTTTTTAATCCCTTAAGTGTAGGAACATACATCTTGAGTCCTCTGTAGAGGACATTATATTTGACACATTCAGGGCTTTTTAGAGATATCAAATGTTTGGAGGTTTGACCATGACAACTCCTCTTCCTTGGTCTTTAAAAATGACTTATATTGACCAAACGATCAAATTTAGCATTGTTATGGAAATATGATAATATTTTGTTATTATTATTTAAATCTGAGTAATTATTAAATTGTTTGTCAATAAATAAACATCTCAGGAAAACGTTACAAATGAGAATATGTCACAAAAGAGGACACCAGTTTCATGCAGATCTTCTGTACAGGACACCAGGACATACCGTATATTAATTAAATATTTTGTGGAGACACAAGTCAATAGGAAACGAAATTGTATATCAATATTCCTATGAAAAATAGGAGATATAGAGATATTCTTAAGAAAACGTTAAGAATGTTAAAAAAAAGTTATTACTCCCATTATTACACTTTTTCCCCATTAAATGTTTCCCCAAGAACACATTAATATGCAAATTAGAGACAGTATATAAATACATTGTATAGAATGGGAATACCAGTTAATTGCCATTGTGCACACATATTGCATGAATTAAATAGTATATCAAATTGCTCTGTTATATCTTTCATAACATAGCTGAGAATCATATTTGTTCAAAGTTTGGTTAAAAAATGTAATTAATGAATGACAAAAGCAAACAAACAAGCAAAAACAATAATATAATATAACATAATAAATATAATATAACATATAATATAACTGAGTCTGGGTGTCCTCTACAGAGGACATAGCATAAAATATGAATAAAATATCTATTTTAATTTTTTCCCCTCTCCATTTGTTTATTATGCTCCAAACAATGTAATGAAATATTAAAGAAAAAAAAATCACAAAGCTTTTTTCATGGTTTGGTAGAAATATACATATACATATATATATACATCAGATTATATAATTTCAGATTTTCAAAATTATTTAAAGCAAAGATTAATTGATGGTCATAAATGAAAATCATCTCACCCTCATGTCCTTCCAAATCCACTTTTGACTGCGAAACACAAAAGGAGACATTTAGAATTGAAGTTGTTCTTTTTCATGCATGAGATTAAAATGAATGAGGATTGCAGCATTCAAAAAGAATAGAATCAGAAAACTGGTTCATACAACTATTATAGGCCTATTCCAAGTCAACTGAATTCATGCAGTAGTTTTGTGTGAGGAATTAAACTTAAGTCATTAATCACTGAAAATCTTACTATTGCGACAGCCATTCTTTCAGCAAACCAGAATATATTAAAAGAGTTTTATAGTTTATTTTATTAGTCTCAGTTTCATACATCACTATGACCTCAGGGTCATGTTTAAAAAAACTGAAAAACATTAAAAAATACTAACTGAAGAGATGTCCAGATGTCCAGACATCTTCTAGTCTAAACAAAATGAAGATCTGAAGTCAAAATATGAGTAATCAACCACTCGCTGTCTGGCAAGCTATATAAATCATAAATTCATCCGCTTTGTTCCCCAGCAGTGAGAACGAACCATCCAGCCATTGAGAGAATAATTGATTAAACATATAAAAGAATTGACGTCATAAGTGCGCCGTCCTTGGCTGATACACAGTGCGCCGTAATTGTTTGGTAAATTCGAGGGAGCAGAGGATGCAGACAACCAATGAATTCCTGATTCTTGTCTGAGGCCCATAAGGACCAAACTCTCCACAGGCCCAGCAGAACAAAACAGCCCAACAACAACCTTAACAAAGAACAGCAGAAAAACCATTAAGAGAACCACTGAGATCTAGCAGTTCTCCACATCACACCACCTGCAAACCGTTTGCCTGCGATGACGTCAAACACCGAAACTGAGAACGGCAGAACTTGTGTGATAGAAGACGCCGGTGAGCATTTTTATAATTAGCACTGGCACTGCAGCATTAATACCCTGATGGTGTTCTTGCATGACTTATTTTGATGACCAATTTTGAAGTCTTACTATTTTAATTCATAATTGATTCCAATCTTCAAACAATTCATTAGGCAGAGCATTGTTAATTGCATATAAATATTTATGACCTCAAGAAAGCAAACAAATTGTGTCCCTGGAGAAGGTTGTTTTATTGAAATGACATGGCACTCTGTGTGCTGTATTGTCTGAACACTCAATTTCACTGCTCCCTGTGTAGTGTTGTCTTTATAGAGTTTAGATTTGTGTTTCAAGGTCAAACATTTCTGTGCAAAGGGAACAGATGTAATCATTGTTCCACCGGATTTCATACATACACAAGTATTTCTGCATAAAATCTGCACACAAACTTTTTACACAGAAATCCTGAATCATCAAGAGGTTTACTCAAAATGTCCTTTAAATTTACTGTAAAATGTTGAAGCAACTAAAAACAGATGGAGCCAAAAAAAATCACACTATTTTTTTTTTTAGAAACAACTGATTTGTTAATCCAATTAAAACAACAACAACAAAATACATTAGTAAGTATAACCTGCCCTTACATCAGTTTACCATGGTTTTACTACACTACAGTTAAACCACGGTAACTACAAATTAACCATGGTTTTGCTACACAAACCATAATTTAACCATGGTATGTGTAGTGAAACTTGTTACACAAATGATAATCAATACACCAATAAATCATGGTTACTACATTTTTTACTATATATCATGGTTAATTTTCGTAAGGCTGAAATCCTACTGCGCATGCTCTCAGGTGAGAACGCGAGAGAACGGACAGAGGTGAGGATGTACAAAAAGTTGTTTTATGCAAATTACTTGATATATTGGCGATCGCCTCATTAAGAATAATCTAGATTCATCAGCAATATAAGAACGAGGGTTAGTGCACTAGAAAACATTTATTAATATTTATTTCATTAATTTCAAAAAACACCTTTTTGTTTTAGTTTTAGGCTGGCCTACCGAGCATCAGGAAAAACAGTTCACGAAAAAAGGAATAAACAATCTTTTAAAATTAGCCTACATTTGAGAATTCTGTGCCAGTCAACATTTGTATATAGGCCTATAAAGCATATAAAGTTAGCGTCCAAGTTATATATGAAATCCACTCAGGCATAAATAGTCAAGTGATTCAAGCGAAGGACTGAAATACTGGCGTGAGCTCAGCTCAGTGACCATGTGACAAGCACTGACATGCACTAACGGGACCCTCAGGTTTCTTACATGCATCAAATGTAACATTGCCATCTAATGGACAATAGCTGCTGTGACAGTTGACAGTGCAGGTGTTTGTCATCTCTGTTATGTTTCTAGAGCACAACAAGCAAAGTTTTTTTTTTTCCTATGATTTATGATATTTTGATTTAAGAAAGTCTGACCAACTAATGTAGCAACAAACAGCCAAAAGCAGCAGGTAATTAATTTATTGGCAAAGCTCGTATTAAAGAATAAAATTTAATGGGCTTCATACTCTTACTATTTAACTAACTAAATAAATGGGGATATATTGGAAAATATAGCCTATCAAATATAAATAAGCACAAATATATGAATATATATCATGGTTATCCACATAATTTTGTACATTTATTGAACACATGTTCTCATATAAGTGTGAACATATATATGTTCAAATATATTTATACACACACCTTATTTATGTATCTGTATGAATTGTATTATTGAATATAAAATTACATACATTAAGTTATGTAAGTTCCACATAATTTTCAATACATGAAATTGGCAATTGCTTATGTATTATTCAATATATTGTAATATATTAACACAATATATCATTTTGTTTTTTTCAAATAAATAATTGAATATTGATTGTTCATAACTAAACATGAAATTAAGAAATTTTGTTAAAAAACAAAGGGAAAAAATCCTAGATTGTGAATGAAAATAGCCATCTGCTTTGAGCTGAGTTATCATCAACCATGATCAAACATGCAGTGGCAGTGTGTCTTGTGACATTTCACATGCCGAGTGTGTAGTTGTGTGCATGTGTGAATGAGTGTGACAGTTAGACAGCAGTTAAAGTGTGACAAGGCACACATTTTTTGACAATAAATCCCAATATAGCACAGCCAGGCTGTGATTAATAGTTTGGAGTTCACACTTCACACACTACACAGTGAAATGTGTGATGTTTATTCCAGTGGAAGACTTTGTTCCATCTTCGACGGAAGCCTTTATTGTCACCTTCAGTGACAGCTCTCAGACTCCTCGTGCATAGAGGGTTAGGTTTCGTAGAGCTTTCATTTATTGGTGAGTTACCTATGTCATCAGCACAGCTAAATTACTTCAAAGGCAGCTGGGCTGCTAAAGTCTGTTACCTCAAAAGTGAAGGTCAAAGAAGCCCTCAAACCATTTCCTATTCAACAGTTATGAATAAATCATAAATATGACACCAGACTCCTCAGGGTGGACAGTGGAGATTTCATTTTTTATGCATTACAGTAAGTGGAGGGCTTGCAAATAAAGTTGCTGAGAAAGGTACTTCATCTGAGGTTGCATGTCTGTTGCGGAAAAGGATGATTGTTGGTTGTGAGAGTAGAATGCAAAATTATCTTCTTTCTCAATAGACAGCAGTAGACACATGGCAAGGTATTGTTGCTTTGTTAATATCAATATAATACAGATAGTTTCAATTGCATGCATTAATACATTTTAATGTAATATCTTTATTCACGTTGGTTGATTTTCAACAAAAGTTCTGAATTAATTGGATTTTTTCATTTCAATTAATTTAATTTAATTTCTCGAATGTGAAATGGTATAACAATCAAGTACAAAGTACTACATACTTTCTTTACATGTTGATCTGTGTTGTACATACCGTATTTTAATATTAATTCTCAATAATAAGACATTTATTATGTTGGCAAATGTATTTTTGTTTGTTTGTTAGTTTATTAGTTTTTTTTTCTAGAGTATACAGCTGGTAATTTCTGATATCCACATCTGAATCAATAATACCACAATATCAGAAATAAATAAAAAATAAATATTTAATATAAATAAATAAATAATATTAAAAAATTGTCAAATGGTGTAACAATCAAGAAGAAAGTAACATACTTTCCTTATGTTGGATCCAAGTCGTTGTACACATTATTATTCTCAATTTTCACATTTTTCTTTTTTTTTTTTTTTTTTAAATAACATAAACATTTTAGGTAATATAGTATGTCCATCTTGACATTGCTGACTGCAAAAATATTAAAATGACTTTGATTCAGAAATGTTAAGCATGTTCATCAAAAGGTGTTTTCAAGTCATTGTATAAATACTTAAAGGGGTCCTATTATGCTCTTTTACAAAGTCTTGATTTTGTTTTGGGGGTGTACTAGAACATGCTCTCATGCTTGGTGGTTCGAAAATCGCATTATTGTTTACATAATTTACATTATTACAATACCTTTCTCACCAGCCTGACACAAACGGCTCGATTAGTTCCGGGTTTGATGAAGGCCCGCCTTCCGAAAAACGAAATGTGTTGTGATTGGTTAGCTGTCCCAGTGCGTCGTGATTGGCGAACAGATTAGACGGTGTTTCAGTATTGCCCCGCCCCTTGCCAGAACAGCAAGTTCATCAGTATTGCCAAATCAATTCAGACCTCGAGAATATTGAACAAGAGGATCGCGCAGAACCTTTGCACGCACGGATATACCAAGACATATTAAAGTGGTAATGTTATTGTTGTTGTTGTTGTTTTTGGCTAAATCACGTTTTAGATGGGATGTCAACAACAGCTTAAAAATAACTGCATTTACTATGTACAGATAAGTGCAATGGTAATATAAATTATGTTTATTGTTCTTTAATTCTAACATTATAACATGAATTGCACTGAAACTGTTAAACAGTTGAATTTATTTATACCATAGTCCCACAGATTTACACTATTTGTGGCCGCATATATATGCAAATTCATTCTCTGCCAGCAGGAGGCGCTGTTGGAGCGGGAGACAGCGAGGTTTCCCCGGTAACTCTGTACACAAAGCAGAGCTCAGCTCACAAACGCTGCTTTATCAGACATTACATGCAAGATTAAATGAAAATGACATCCATCATTTTCTGAAAACAGTCAGTTTCCATCAGAAATAGAGTGATATAAAAACACCTGCAGGGGTTTCGATTTTGAAACGTGCGGTGCTCAACCAAGCGTTCTCCCCACCCCCCAACCATTCAAATTTCCGTAGGCGGGATTTACAATTTGTGGTGTCACAAATACAGGAAAACAACTTTGTAGTCCAAACGAGCTTCTACTGGGGTTCCTTTACAACAAATATAAATTGGAGAAAGGCCTGGCTTTTGCCAAGTAAATTTTGTTTATCTAACAAAGTTAAGGAGACTCATTATAAAATCCTTCATAAAATTTATCCCGTTAATTTGTCTATTTCTAAATATTCTGATGTTGATGAGTCTTGCTCATTTTGTGGTTTTGTTGAGGAAACGGCTGCCCATTTGTTTTTTGATTGTGGTGTTACCAACAAATTATGGGGTGACTTAAGCACCTATGTTTCTAACCTTACAAATGTGACCCATACCTTCATCCTCAAAGATGTTATTTTTTATTATGAAAATCCAAAGCTACTACCTGTTGAATATGTTGTTAATTTTCTTATATTGAATGCAAAATTCTTCATTCATAAGCAAAAATGGCTTAAATCTCCTTTGTCTTTCCCCCTTTTTCTTTCTGAATTTGATTCTCGTTTCATCTCTAAGACTTACAAATAACAAAAAGAGTGCCAAATTTTTGATGCACTATGACAGCTTTTCTAAAATGAGGTAATCTTATTATTGCACTTTTCTGTATAGATAATTCCATAATTTGATGTACGCAAATCCAGAATATTTGTTTTTCTGTCTTTATTTTTATGATTGTTCTTTGTAGGAATATATTCATGTCTTGTTTCCCTGTTCTTGTATATTTCTACATTTTTTTGCAATTAAAAAAAAAAAAAAAAAGTCGAAACGAGCCGTTCGCTGTAGTTCTTGAGAAGGGATTTTTTAAAAACAAAATATCTCCCTTTGGAGTGGACTTTGAGATTTGTAACTTTGTAGATCTTTTTATCCCCAAACATACACACTACACACTGACTAAAATTCAAGTGAAAAAGCATAACAGGACCCCTTTAATGTTTTATGAATGCCTAATGATTTAATTAAAAAATAATGTTTTATAATTTAATATGTAAAAAATCAGTGTTGTGTTATTGACTCATGAATATTTTATTATTTATTTATTTATTTATTTATTTATTTATTTATTTATTTATTTATTTTTTACACTTATTGGCTTAAATAAAATGTGTTATCCGAGTAACAAACATTTGCAGCATATTCTCTGACTGAGTTTATTTTAATGTAATGTTTTAATGTATTTTAATGTAATTTTCATATAGCCAGGAGAAATGGAAAAATAATTGAGAAGCAACTGCATAATGTTGTGCCTCAGAACAAACTAAACAAATGAGAAATGACAGCTTTCAAATTACCTATAGTTCCCAATGACCTTCTTCTTCCTTTTTTTTCTTCTTGTGGTGGTGGAATTGATGTATGATGAGAGACACAAACTAATAAATATTTATGTTTATATATAATTTTAGTTATATCATCTATATGGATTTTACGCCTGATCCATTTTACTATCTGACTTTTTTTTGTACGAGATCTTCATCCATATAACATCTTTCACTGTCATGAGAGATGCAGAAATCCGTCTCACATGTGTAACTGTGTCATCAGCTGTATCTAATGGGGTTTGGCATTTTTCCACAGGCAAAAGGGCGTCTCCATAAAGCAGGATTAGAGGAGGAGGCTTTAGCAGGCATTTTCAGCATTTGTGTCAGTGGAGCTACAGCACGCTCTACATCTAATGTATGAATATAACATCCCAGACCTCTTTTTTTCTCATTTGCTTTTGATCTGCTTTGATCTTTTAATCCCAAGGATCCAATCAACAAAACAAATCTCCCATCCACTAGTTATCAGCACCCTTTTATTGTAGATGGACAATTCTCATATGAAAGCAAAACTGTATTTTGCTAATGAATGAAAATGAAGTCTTACAGATTAAAGATATCACAGCACATGTATCTGTTAGATGTAAAACAGTAGGAGTCTTATGTTTTTTGGGGGTTAACTTGTCAGATTACTTAAGGCATGCTATGTTTGGAACATTTTGGAATTAATAACAACATGCAACCTCACACAACCTGTCATATTTCATATTTTAAATTTTGTTTACAAAAAATAAGACCTGTTTTTAGAGCCATTAAGAATTTTTCATGACATTAGTTTTAAGACTGATATTCCCCCAAATACAAATCTTGTAATACATGCTAAATTAATGAATGAATGATTGAATGGATGAATATATTACATAATTACTTTACAATAAAGGATATACAGCTGTTAAAAAAAGAATTTTAAAACGAAATATGCTCCCAAAACCTATTAATAAAGAAATATCATATTTAATTATTTCTAATAAATAAATATGTAAATAAATAAATAACAAAAATAAATTCTTGTGAACTTACCACACATTTACAATAAAATAAAATCACAAGGACTAACAATTAAATACACAAAAACCAAAGTATAAGTACATGTTTGTGTGTGTGTGTGTGTGTGTGTGTGCGTGTGTGATAAAGTACAGTCCACAAGAATTATTTATTAATTAATACACACACACACACACACACACACACTGTATGTAGGTATATATATATATATATATATATATATATATATATATATATATATATATATATATATACACACACACACACACACACAGACTTTTTTTTACAAGGATTTTACAAGGAAGGTGGATCTTGATAATAATTGTCATAAATGATAGGGAGTTTTTATTTTATATATTTTTTATTTTATGTATTGTTATTATTATTATATTATTATATTATTATTAGTTCTATATTAGGTGTACAGTTGTTAATTTTTGATATCCACATCTAAAGGAAATTTCCTGTGCCTGTGTGAAATGAAATGACATATTCCCAAAAACATAAACTCACAATATCATTCATTCATTCATTCATTCATTCATTCATTCATAAATAAAAAAATAAATTCATTCTTTGATAACTGATTCCATTTTAAGCAAGTGAGTAGTTGTCTGCGTCCACCCCTCTGACAGTCCTCTCATGGTGCATTCCAGGAAGCTGCTCTCTTCGCTGAATTAAATCATCTGACGCGCGCGCTTGTCTCCCCACTCTCGGGTGGAATGAGCGGTTCTCGCCGGTTAACCGAGCAGCAGCGGCAGCAGCAGCAGCGGTGGCGGCGGCACTGGCACTGAGGCAGGCTGCTTGAGGACTGAATGTCGCACTGACTTCTGAGGGGACTCGCAGCCGAGACGGGGACGAGGACAGAGAGGCTGTTAGGATGGCTTCAAACTTCAACGATATAGTGAAGCAGGGCTACGTGAGGATTCGGAGTAAGAAACTGGGGGTGAGTATAGTCAGTATCTGCTGGACATTACTGTGTTGCTCGGTCATTTTAGGGCATCTCTATTTAAAAGGGCTTGATCAAAAACACGCTATCAACGTGCACGAGCAACTCATGCTACTTTTAGTTTTTTATTAATGGCCAGTTATTTATTTTTCAACATATTTATTATTTAGTATATAGCTTAAAACCTGCTCTGATGTAATCCATCTGAACAGGTAGATAATTAAACGATAATAATTGCTTTGGCTTATTGCTTGTGCTTTGAACAAGTGTGGGTTGTTTAAAATTACTTTTTTACCATAAACAGAGTAGGTAGCCTATTTGCTTTAGTCAATATTATTTATGTATTTGTTTAAATAGCCTATGTTTTATTATTAAAGTTGTAATAGACTTTTATGTCTGTTAAGAAGATTAAGTTTATTACATTTTTAAAAGTTAATCAAGAATCTGCTGTCTTAAGTAGTTTCTTTGCCTATGTATGAGAAGACACATTAGTCAAGTCTCCAGATGCAGCATCATCTGTTTATTGTCCTCCTGATTCTGCAGCTGTGAACAGAGCGAGTTCTGTAGGTCATCAGGGCTGTGTGATACAGCAGGTGAATTCATCCAACCAGGAAAGATTAATACATTCATACACAGTCGTATGAAATGCCGATTATAGTTTTATAGCAGGGTAGGAGGTTTGATGAGAATTTTACAGGGTATTTATTGAAGTTTATTGGCCAAAATAAATTTTTTATGAAATTTGTTTTGGTGAAACGCCCCTAACTGTAGCAGTGCAACATACAGTGCAATCCAATATTAATTTTATCTTTACACATTATACACAATATGCAAAACAAAGAAATCTTTATGTATATACAAAATAAACTTGTTTTTTTGTTGTTCTTTTAATTTACTTTGAAATAAATAAAAATGAATCAAAATATATAGAAATTACTAATTTTTATTTAGTATACGAATATATAAAATAAATAAATATAAATACAGAAATGTATATATTTCTTCATTTGTGTTTTTCTCTTATTTATTTTACATAGAAAAAATTTATAACAGTTTATTCTGCTACTACATTGTACATTATAATATATATATATATATATATATATATATATATATATATATAAATGAATAATTTATATAAATTTTGATTCATTTTTATTTATTTCAAAGTAAATTAAAAGTTTATTTTGTATATACATAATTTATTTGTTTTGCATATTACATTAATGCAATATATATATATATATATATATATATATATATATGTATATATATTGCATTAATGTAATTTACAAATTAACTAGTAATAAACAGACTATTTGTCAGTATTTTCAGAAATGTCCTTTTTAGCAATAAATTCCAAGTATAACAGAAAGTTTTTGTCAAAACTTGATGTGTCATACATGTTTTTTTAGCAATAAAATAAAATCTAACTAAAAGTTCTAATCAATACACAATGTCTTAGGAGTGTTTGACCATAATGGTTTGTTTTCACCCCTAAACACTGGATATGAGATAAAGTGTATTTCCACAGATATTGCTTCCATAGTGTGAGCTCACTCTAAATGCATTATTTGAAGTGCAGCTTCATATTGCGTGTTGATTGTTATTGGTTAGATAAACTTACCAGCTGTATTTCAGATATACATTAGTCTGTAAATGAACAGTAGTGGTTACTACTGAATTGAAACACAGATAAAGAAAACTGCACAGTGATACCACATCTACTGCATTTATTCATGAATGCAGAGCATAGAATTACTATCTAACAGTACTGTGAGGAAATAAAACCACTCTCATTATTTTTCCATTATGTGTGGTATCTTCATGGTCGCATTTGCCATTAATTGAACAGAATGAATGTGAAAAAAAGAAAAACGTGTAAAAGCATGTTAGTTAAGTTACTTTGAAATCCGTGTAAAACCCTGTAATGTGAATTTACAGTTCAGTGCACCTGACATTAACTGACCTTCTCACATAGACGTAATGCCCTTTGAACCCACGGACTTCTGCATCTTTGGCATTTTCCCATTCGACACATAACTGTGTATAAATAAAACCGAACCTTTAGATATTATATAAATATCAGTGATAACCATCCAAGCGAAAACAGCAGCAATTTGATGTTTAAACTTTTACTGCTGTTTAAAAATCCTCTATTACTGGTCTTTGTCAGCCATTTGTAGCATTTTGAGTGTAATCTGTTCATCTGATAAACTATGCTGATGAAACAGGCAGCTGCTGCTTTGAAGACTGCTTTAGAGGGAAGGACTACTTGTCTCATCAGTGCTGGCACAGTCTTTTTTTTAGTGCAAGTATCATGTTTTGAACAGCAGGATCAGCTTAGGGTTTCCCTCTGATGTCTCTCTCTGTTCCTCTCGTTTTCCCTTTCCTCTCTTTCTCAATCTCCTGAGACCTAGACATGTAATGCAAATGAAAAAATAAATGGGGAAAAATTTCTAATACAAATTAAGTCATTTTTGACAGTTTCCACGAAAAGAGTAAGAAATATGGTTGTAAGTGTTTTTTTCCAGTGAAATGGTCAGTGAAAGCAGATGCTTAACCTCCATAAAATGTTGATCGTACAACCAAAGAAGGTCAATATTAAATGAGCTGTGTAAATTTCTATTTATTTTATTCATTTAAATTAAGCTTTCACTCAGTAGGGGTGAGCTATAGTTTGGGATCAAATATTTATTTGATCATTTTTTCCATGTAATGACATGGGTAACAGGGTTGAATGCTTGAAATACAGATGATTTTACTTCTTGACTGTGACAATGAAAAAAAAAAATTTATTTAATTATTTGTTTTTTTTTTTAAAATGAATTAATATACACTACAATTCAAAAGTTTAGGGTTGGTATGATGTTTTAATGGTTTTGAAAGAAGTCTCTTATGCTCACCAAGGCTGCATTTATTTGATCACAAAACAAAAAACAAAACAAAACAAAAAACAAAACAAAACTAAACTAAATTAAACTAAACAAAAAAAAAACAAAAAAACAAAACAAAAAACAAAACTAAACTGAACAAACAAAAAACAAAACAAACTAAACAAAAACAAAACAAAACTAAACAAACAAAAAACTAAACAAACAAAAAACTAAACTAAACAAACAAAAAAACTAAACTAAGCAAACAAAAAAAACAAATCAAAACAAAAAAAAACAAATCAAAACAAAACAAACAAAAACAAAACAAACAAAAAAACTAAACTAAACAAACAAAAAAACAAATTAAAACAAAACAAACAAAAAAAACAAAAACAAAACAAACAAAAAACTAAACTAAACAAACAAAAAACTAAACGAACAAAAAAAAACAAATCAAAACAAAACAAAAAAAAACAAAAAAACAAAAAACAAAACAAAAACAAAACAAACAAAAAACTAAACTAAACAAACAAAAAAAATAAACAAAAAACAAAACAAAACAAAAAAACAAATCAAAACTAAACAAACAAAAAACAAAACAAACAAAAAACGAAACAAAAACTAAACAAACAAAAAACCAAAACAAAACAAACAAAAAAACAAAACAAACAAAAAACAAGAACAAAAACAAAAAAACATTATATTGTGAAATAATATTTTGACAATTTAAAATCTGTTGTAATGCATTTTTAACATGTAATTTCTTCTTGTGATGCAAACCTGAATTTCTTCAGTGTCACATGATCCTTCAAAAATCATTGTAATAAGCTGATTTGGTGCTCAGGAAACACTTATAAATATCAATGTTAAAAACAGCTCTGCTGCTTTATATTTTTATGGAAACTCTGACACATTTTTTTTTCAGGATTCTTTGATGTACAGAATGTTCAAAAGAACAGCATTCATTTAAAATAGAAATCTTATACCATTATACATTTATTTACTGTCCCTTTTGACCAATTTAATGCATCATTGCTGAATAAAAGCATTCATTTCTTTCAAAACAAAAAATCCCCTTGGGTGGGACTGGCAAAAATCACTTAATCTTAAATGAGAGACACAAATGTTTAATATGTATAAAGCTAGTTACTTTTCATGTAATTCTGTGATTATATAATAGTTCAATAACCTAATTGTTCTCACAGCAAAAAAATATGATTTGTGGTTATAATGGTTTACAAATGATCAAACTGTACCATTTTTAGGGACAGTGGCTTTTGCAACTATTTGTATGATGGATGATCTCAGTCAGTTTAGTTTCTGTCTGACCAGTAGAGAGTGGATGGTATTACTTTACATATAGTCAGGGCCTTTTCTCTGTACAATCTGTCCAAAATCCCTTTAACCTTGGATAATTTCACATGTCATCTGTTTATGTCGTCTTTTTGTCCCAGACAGTCACTGTTTAGGACACTTACAAACAGCCTTATAATGCAATGCGAATCCATAGAGAATCAACCAGGCTTACCCTGGAGCGGTCGACTTAAAACGGCCTTTCCTCTAAACACTTCCAGCGGAACTGTAATCTTATTTAAGCTGTTGTTGCAAGCCAGTACTTGACCCATATATGAGAACTGTGTTTTGTCATCTGTCTCTATGTACAGGCAGTGTAGTAATGCCACAGAGATTAATGTTTGACAGAGATCATCCTAACACGAGGTTTTGGACAATGAAAGTGTCTAGCTGTAAAGTCCATATGATAGGTATACATTGTCTCACTCCATGTTAAGATATGTCATGTCAAACAGCTGCCAAATTGCCATTTGATATACACTATAGTTGTGGGTAAATAAGAAAACAATATTTCAGTATTTGTACTTCAGAATTATAGTTTAATTCAGTGTGCTATTAGCAATTTCTTTGTAATTGTTTTTGAAATGTACTAGCAATTTATGAGTAGAATGTTGTTTTTTTTCATATTTTTCCTTGAGATTGGGATTTGGGGGAATATCAGTATTAAAATATTTTTCAGCTGAAAAGGTAATTATTTTAAGTTATATTTAAATAATTTATTTAAAAAAATTAAAAACTGCTGTAAATGTCACATCAGTTTCACACATTTACCTCAATTTTTTAATTGTTTTAAAATGTTTAAAATCCTAAAATTGTTTATTTTCATGTAAATTTACTAGCAATTTCTGAGTAAAAAAGGTGTCAGAGTAAACCCTACATTTTTTTTATTAAAAAATTTTTTTTTTTTTCAAATGATTAAAAATATTTTCTTTAAAAAAATTAAAAACTGCTGTAATTGTTGCATCATTACAAATTTACTTGTTTGATTAGTGACCTGGAAATAATGTAAAATATTAACTACTTCTTAATTGCTTCAAAGTAAATCTTACACATTTTTTTTTTTAATTGTAGGGAAAATCCTCTGCTTAAAAGGGGGCTATTTTAAATTTTTAATTATTAAAAAAATATTTCAAAAATTCAAAACTGCTGTAGGCTAAATGTCACATCGGTGTGACAAAGTTACTTGTTTAATTAGTCACCTAAAATAATGCAGAATATACTTTTTTTTAATTGCTTAAAATGTTCAAAATCCTAAAATTTGTTTATTTTCAAGTAAATTCACTAGCAATTTCTGAGTAAAAATTTTCTGAGTAAATCCTAAATGTTTATTTTTAATTAAATAATTGAAATTATTAAGAATAATTCATTCTCTAAAAATTAAAAACTGTTGTAAATATCACATCTTTGTCACAAATTTACTTTGATTTAGGGAAAATTCTCTGCTTAAAATGAGTTATTTTAATTTTTTTTAATTATTAAAAAAAAAAAAAAAAAAAAAAATTAAAAACTGACTGAAAAATCTTAAATAAGAATCTTCTCAAGTGTTTAATATGTTTTAAATGTTCAAAACCCTAAAATAGTGTTTATTTCCAGGTTTAAATTAGATTTTGGAATCACAGGTTTTCTCAGACTTTTGGAGCTACAGAAAGTGTCCAAATTCAATTTAGAAAACTGTATTTTTCATATATAACATGCTTAGAAAAAATGTGGTGCATCACAGACAAAAAAAATAGATGCTATACTTTGTACATTCAAACCTACATTTTGCAAATACATTATATCAACCTAAATACATTATATCAACCTAAACCTAAACTCTTTTGTGAGCACTGATGTGTGAATGATGATTATCTGACAGTAGTTCTGAGTAATTCATTCTATAGTGTCTCTTGTGTGCACACAGCTACGTTTCACGTTACTGTGTCGTATTCATATGGATTCTCTGTTTTCATGTTCATGCTAATAGTGTTTATCCAGCTTTCATCAAATTGATTCAAACAAAGAGCGGAAGACAAATTGGAGGCTCTTATTAGGGCTGATGAATTGCCCCCCACAGCAGCAGAAGCGGCAAATGTTATTCAGAGTGAATAATGCTGCACTATTGTGCCATTTCTCTCGCAGATAAATCTCCTCTCAGTCTTCACTCCAACATTTCACATCATCGATCCCTGCTGTTTTTAATTACAAAACACACTTTTGTTTTGATCAGGAGCAAACATTACTATTAGCTGTCACAGATGTGTGTGACATAACTGATTGTGTAGATTCTTCAGTCTGAAGTGAGTCTCAGCTATGTTTTCGTTCACTCATTTTATCACTAAAGTTATTTGTGTGTATTTTATACAGTTTACATACTTCATACTGTCTAGAAGTTAAATAATCTTGACAGAGCAAGAAGGCAAAAGTGAGAGAAAGCTTTACGGTCTCCTGCTGATGACAGACAAAAGTCTTTCATTCAAGGTCGTTTGAGTGCTACCATTTAGCCGGTCATCAGACTGAAAAGTCGAATTGCACATGTTGAATCTGAAAAGAGCTCCTCATCTTTGATTTCAGCCTTCCACGACTTCTGAAGCTGAGTGCAGACTGCTAGACTGAAGCTTGTCACCTTTTCATGTTATAAAGGAAGAGTTCACCCAAAGATTCTGTCAATATTTACTCGCCCTCATGTCATTTTAAGCCCTTTCTTTCTTTTGTAGAAGTCAAAAGATTAATTTTTGAAGAATATCCTGGCCATTTTTTCAGTATAATGAAAGTGAATAAGAACTAAGGATGTCAAGCTCCAAAATGACAAAAAAGACCCATCATAAAAGTATTATAAAAGTAGTGAAGTTATATATAGTAGCTTTATGAGGAACATATTGAAATTTATATCAGTATTCAGTGAAAAACTCTATAATCATGACAACTCATTGACTTATCAAAACAAACCATAAATTGTTTGATACGCTAGCCATAAAGTATTTTCAGATATATCTGATTTGAAAATAAAAATGGTTTGCATAAATATATTTTTGATACATTTTAGTTACTCATAATTCCTCATATACTATATATGTAATTATATACTGTATAGATAGATAGTAATTTTGTATATCTCAGTATATTTTAAAATATGTTTTGCCTACACCTGAAATTTATTGTAATATTAGAATTTAGAAATCTGTTTTCTTGCCCCTTAAATGACATTTTGTAATTTACTTTAGTTTTTGAAGGTTTAAATTAAATTTATTTTCAATTTGAAAAAATTCCCTAAGCTGTGCTGATTAGTTTTTGTTTAGAATTTTATTATAAATCTGCAGAATATTAACTCCTTCTTCATTGTTTAAGTAAAAATTGCTTCAAAGTAAATCTTAAGGCCCCGATATACTTCAAACTAAATCGAAGAACGAACTGATATGACGTCATTTCGAACAAAATCAGGCCGAAACGAAGTTCGTTTTGAGTTCGTTTTGGCAGTACGATACAGCCCACCAAAGCGAACTTTCTGGGAGAGTTCGTTTTGGCTTCGAAACACCTTTGAGCTACCATTGGTCCGTGGCGATTACGCAATCAGTGGGTGGGTTTGGAAACTCCGCCTTCTTTGACGCGCAATTTTTTTTTCCGGTTCGTTTCTCATTCAACAAAGGTCAGGCAGGAGAACAACATCTCCAAGTCACTAGCAACATAAATACACTGTGTCGAATAACTGAACTGCCACAAATATATCCGCACCTGTACAATCGCTCGCGGGGAGACTTTAAAGGTTCAGAGAAAGCATTTAATTCCTAGAAAGAAATCGCAATGAAGCTTGGTGTCGACGACCCGGAGTTATGCAAAAAGCGACGTAGAGAAACATCAGATGCAAGTTTTCCAAAGCCATGAAAAGAATGAAATGAAAGAGTAAAGATATAAGGTAGCAAGTACCAAATATATGTCTCAAATAAATGTTTCACCATACTGCTGCTGCTGCTGTTCTTTCAATAAGCGAATTTAAAAGGTATACAGTATGAAATGCCAAAAGAACATACAATAATAAACCTTTATTTTTATCAAATCATGACACCTCATAAAATATAAAAACGTGTAATAATTTATCCAGTTTAATAAAAGACCTAGATACACCTTCATTGCGTCGTTGTTGTGTTTAGGGCATACGCGCGAGCGTTGCGACACGTTTACATTAATCTACACCCCGCCTCCAGCAGCGCGGGGGTGTTGGAATGTTCGAAAACAGTATACCGTCGCTCTGCCTTTTCAAACTTCTTTTTGCCCCCAAACGAAGAACGAAAACGAACTTCGTTTCAAGTATATCGGGGCCTTTACACTATTCTTTTTCAGTGTAGGGAAATTTCTCTGTTTAAAAGGGGGTTGTTGTAAATTTTTTAAATTATAAAAATTTAAAACTGCTGTAAATGTCACATCAGTGCCACAAATTTACTTATTTGATTAATGCAGAATCTTAAATAGGAATCTTCTTAATTGTTTAAAATGTTAAAAAAAAAATTCAAAACCATAAAATATTGTTCACTTCCAGGTTTAAAGTAGATTTTGGAATCACGAGTTTTCTCAGACTTTATATTGCTTAATACTAATGCTAATAATACTTTTTACTGTATCCTTTTGAAGTCTTTAAATGTATGTGTGTGTGGGGGGGGGGGTGACCTTCTCTTTTGAATTTAGAATACACTTGAACACACTAAGCTAAAAAGCTAAGATAAGTTAAGATAAGCTAAAAACTTTATGTCTCTCTTTTTATTATTGTTCCCCAGTCCTATCATGTTTGTCTTAATCTGAGTGCTATATCATATATTCTCAGAAAACATCTCAGGGAAGAGATGATGAAATAGCTAAATCTTACTTAATGAGATACCCTGTGAAACAAAGTTGTCTAGTTCCAGTCTTCAGAGACTCTTTCAATTTGTATGGAAAATTTTCACCTCTGAATGAATGTACCATAGGTCCATTTACTCAGCCGCTGTTTCTTCTAATCATTTGGCACACATTAATCATATCTGTGTCTCCTGGGTCTTGCTCATATCTAGTCATTTTGCTGTCTAGTGTCTCTGAGCACAGTACAGCATGTGCTTTGGGCTAAAGCAACAGCACCCAGTCTGGCCAGCTCAGCCCCAGTCAGCCTAGCATGGCCCATTGAACACACTTTTGGGGTTTTGTTTTCCGCAGGGCAATTTTATTTCACTCTTCTATTACTTTCTTTCCCACAGAACATCTCAGTTTCTTTTTTTTTTCTCCCTCTCTCTCTCTCTCTCTCTCTCAAGCTGAGAAAGTTCTTGATGCTTCAGGCCTCTGAGAATTTGCTATGTGGACATGCTATCTGCTTTTCTCTGCCAGAAGCGAAAATGTGTTTTTCATGCTACTTTGTA